>JAOEHT020413350.1:0-17334 GCA_025448195.2 Parazoanthus atlanticus | reverse complement strand
CCCCCGCAGAGAGCCTAACTATTTAGGATAGTCTAATATTAGAATTTAACTAGAAAAATGTAATGTGAAATTTTTTTGAAAAAATGTAACCATTGCAAGTCTTAACATGGTTCAAATAATCCGACATATAAAAGATGCTTCAAAGAACAGGGGATGACCCCCCCCCGACAAGCTTTATCCCCTTCCTCTCTTTTCTCCTCCAGCTACTTTACCTATAACTCAAAATTTGTTAGTTACGTGCATCCGAGTATACATAGTCCCTGTGTTGAGAAAAATAGCGAGCACTCTCATGTGCATTTTTACATCGATTACATTTATAGACAGTTAAATTTATATTTAAGCTTGATACCATTCGCATCAAGCTAATATTGAAACGAAAATACCACACTTTTCGGTGTTCTGATTAATAAATTGAGAAGAACATGCATTTTCTGACGTATACCAAGTTTTATAGTTCGTGTGTTATATAAGACAACAATTTTGCATATAAGGAATTGTATTACTATTAGTCTTGTTTAAGCCTTTGTTTAGTAAGCAAAAGATAGATGATACGTACAGCGCATTGTTTCCACGTACTGATAACACCAGAACCCAGTAATAGAAGGAGCTGCCAAATTTATTAACATTACCTAAATAAAACGCAATGCGCAGTAACTGTTACAGTGATGAAGTTTGTAAGTAATCCTAATTTTAAGCTCTTAGCTTCTATAACTTCGTTTGTATTAATCTCTTTCAAGAAAGGTTCACTTAGAACAATAAAGATGCGATAATTAAAAACTGGCAATACCAAGCTTCAATAGGAACTGTGGGAAATTTGTACTTTGCATTGTCAAATTGTCTTCGTCGTTGAAACGAGGTTATAGAAGCTAACCGAACATGTTATCAAAATGCTGTTGATGTTTGACAAAATATGAACAATTTCCAAACTCCCATCATACTTTGCAAGCACGGTACTATGACGTGCAAAGCAACGTATTGTTTTGGATAAACTCCAGAGAGAATTAACCGCAGAGGAAATCCACCAACGTTAAGCTGTTAAACGTAGAATACTTGTTAGTTGACGTCGCTGAGACAAACAATTAGTCGTTAATTGTTTCTTAATCTTAGTTTTCGATTTATATCTGTAAATGAGATATCCTTATCTTCAAAGAGATTGAATCGTGATTGTTGCCTTGATTGTGAGTATTCTCTTGGTTTTCTGTTGACAAGCTGAAAACATGATATGCAGTGCGAAATAGTTCCAGTACCGCCACTGACTCCAACACACAAACTGGCAAGCACAAAAACCCTACCCAACTATCCCTCCCGGCCTTGATTTCATATTCTCCTTTCGTTCGCTTTTGCGGATGAGTACCCTTTTTATTAGTACTTTGTTTCGTTATAAATTTCCAATATGTGTAGTGGAATATAATATTGTACTATCGAAAACAGTGATGAGTATCTTTCGGCATCCTAACAAAGTGGAAAACAAAACTATATATCAAGGTCAGGTGAAAATTCCAGAGATCTGCAGGACGCTGTCGTTCTAAAGAAATACAATAATATTTTGTACAGAAACAAGCATGAGTCAGAATTTGTTTATAAATAATAATAAATAAACAGCTATATTTGCCGAGGGTTTGAACATAGGACAGTTTGAAACTGATAAACTTGTGGCCGTCCCACTTATAAAGGAAAATTACATTCTGATATATAAAATATTAAAGCTATAAACTGCGTGAATCTATTTATTATACAATTTAAATAAAAACTAACTTATAATGCAATACAATACAATACAATATAGCTACAAAATTACGGTTATAAGTGTATAAAAACGTGAAATCATGAAATTGAAAATTGGGTAGAAGTTAAATTTCTGCTGATTTAAGAAATGTTTTAGTAGACTCCTTGTTTCGAATACTATATGGTCTGATTATCAATAGGCTTAACCTTGATCTATTAACTTGGATCATTTACCAACTCCATCAGCATTTTGTTCAATATATATGGAGCCCATTGAACGAGGTGATATTGGTCGATATTATCCCGCGCGAGACACGTATTTACTGTTACCCGGTTCATAAATTTACAGCTAATTTGTAATAACACATTTAGTTTACTTGTGTTTTATCAAAACTCACCTTAAAGGCTCCGAAAATTAGTAAGGAAATCGATCAAAACAGGCGTAAATTTAATCATTAATCATTCACCCCCTATCAACGTTTGATAAAAGATACCATTGTGAAGTGGTTGAGTTCTCGTACTCAGCCAGAGAGGGTTAATGTTGCGCTAAATAGACAAGACGGTTTGTAGAGATATTTAGATTTTAGATGTCTAAAAAAGGTCCCAAGCTGTCATCAACTAAATGAGGAAGAGAGCTATACCTTTTTACATGACTATTCTATTTCGTGACAGCTTAGTTTATATTGGACCTTGTTTCCGCCGCATTCTTGTTTGGTAACTTCATGAATTTACAATAATTAAGAACTGAATTTACCTGTTTAGTTTGTTTTCACCCAAAAGAAAGACAACTGATATAGTAATTTCAGTAACCTATTCAATAACTAATGTTGTGCGCAATTCTGTAATTTTACAAAATCGAAGCCTTGAGCCTTAATTGTAGGAGAATAAAATCGTTTTATACGAAAGACCAAGACTTGCAAATTCCCATTCTACCAAGATAAAATACAAGAAGTGAAAAAGTTTTCGTTTTCGGTGATACCGAAACCCCGTCATATCGCGAACTGAATCGTAAGGAAAATATTGTCAATGATGTACAAGAACTGTTATGATAGGTAACCCTCAGTTTGGAAGACCTTTCAGTGTTTGTGTTCAGCATTTTCTGACTCTTCGAAAAGCGACCGTGTTTGGGTATGTCCTCAAAACAATATGGATATTAAAATCAGAGATATTGGACAGAAAAACGTAGCTTGTGTCGTTGCTGCCTTTTCAACCGTTTATTCATCTCTCTTCTTGTGTAAACAGTCGTCTTGTTTTACTCTCACAAATGCACAGCGGTGAGGAGTTGGAGCACTTGTCAAGCACCGCCAAGAAATGTGTTATTTGTGGACTTCCTGTATCGTGTTACTCCTTTAATACTTGAATAAAGCAGGAAATAGATTGAATACTTAACGGTACTCACAGTATTGAAACTGCGTAATAGATCTACTTGTTATTGTTATTGGAAAACATAAATCTTAGGGCTAATACTAGGAATTTTAAGTCTATTGTTAAAGCCTTGCTGTTTAACGCTGTCAACAGTTTCATTTTCATTTTCATAAACACGTGCACGTGCACAAGTTCATTAATTAGTATATGACGAAAATCTCTAACGTAAATATGTCAAAAATAGAACCATAAGACACCAAAAAATACTTGGTTCAGTCATTTGTTACTTGGTTAGCTCCCTGTTTAACACTTCAGATGAACATGGGGGACTTTGCTAACTCCCCCAAATCAAGTGAGACTACCACAGTGCCGGATTCGAAAGAGTTTGGCCGGTAAGTCGATAAAAAACGCGATTAAACGCGACTCAAACATCGTTCATATATAGAAGAATTGAAATAGTACAAGTCCTGTCACAGTTTTAATGGAAGTTTTGCAAGGGATCTAAAACAATTTGTAAATGTTTTTCAAATATTTATTTTGTGTTGGATGTACGCTTAAATAAATTCTAGAAATTCCAGCAGAATTTCGAGCAGAATAGCCCTATTCTAGCAAAGGGCAGAATGCATGCAGATTATGCAATTTGATGAGCTTAATTTGAGAACATGAGCAGAGGTTGAGCATAATCAAGAAAAACTGCAGTGAACGATACGGAAAACTTAGGCTGAACCCTCAAAAGTAGGAAAATAGATTGTAAAACCAAAAATACATCTCCACCCGAGTCCTCGCATTCCCATGTCCATGAGCTATGAGCAGAGTATTTTCTTCAGTTAACGCAACCATCATTGCAACAAATATCTGAAACTGTTTTGCCATTACTTTCTATTACACTACCATTTTCACATACAATGAAAACCGAACTTACCCAGTAAAACAGAGCTAGTAAAGTAAAGATTTTACGGAGCAAAATGCGAGCAGAATAGTCACATCCAAGCAGAATTATGAGCAGAATAAGTAATTTTATCGAGTATAATCCGTTCGTGTTCTTTGTTTCAGTATTTTAAAGTAGGTAAAATATCAGTTAAGTCCACCTGACAGGTACCAGTTCAATGAATACCGGACTTGGTAGAAATAGGCGTGTATTATACATGCATATGAGAGAGAAATATGGCTTATTTTTCTTGTAGCTACACAATCATATAGTACGTTGTTCAATTGTGACGTTTGAGACCCACAATGTTCTCGTAAATTTTACTGAAAAGAGCCAAGACCGCAACCGACTAACACATAAAATGCTACTAGTTCACTCGATAACTGAATATCAGCACTTCAAGAGAAAAACAGATTACCTAGAACCTAGAACTTATCAAAACGAGCAAATGTTAACCAAGGGGAAATCCGTAGTATATATCCAAATCGTATCATTGTGAAAAAAACACAGTTTGGCTTAAAAGTAATTTTTGTTATACAATATCTTTTCGATGCGTTTAGCCATATCGAAATTGGACGGTCCCTTTGCCTTGCAAAAAAAAGCTTGTTTTGAAATAAGACTATAATAGTGATTTCACTATGGAAAAACTTACATTCTAAAACTAGTAACAGCGCAAATTCTGAGTTAGGAACAAGCCCTTTCATTTCATTGTGTTTTGAACATATTCAGGTATATATTTTACATCGTTAAAATACTTATATTAATTAACAGAGATTAAACTATTATAAATTGCTTGTTGGTCATTAATCAACTCGGCTGAGTAAACTTGCCTGGTTTATATTATGGCACTCGTAATTGTCTGTAGAATTTGAAACCACTATAGTTACTCCCAAACTTCAATTTGACCTCAATAACAACAAAAATTTTTAAAAAGCTCGATAATTTTATTCATTGCAACTGAATTTAGAATATCGCACTAAACCAAAACACTTCTACCGTTGTTTGCGGTTTTAATTTATTTGTATGATATTGAATCAAGGACATAAGTGAATTTATGGTTATTTTCTTCATTTGAACTGACATACAGCTCGACTGTTATGGTGCTGATGGAGCATCCTTGGGGACTGGCCATCATTTATGGAGGGCAGTGGGAGGGGGATATGTATTTTAGATACCAAATACCAAGACATCAAAAACATTGAAACTTTATAAGTTTTTAAGAAATATATTTTTAATTTTTTATGATATATATAGTGTTTGCCACCTATTTTTGTATCCATACAGCATTCTATGTCTTAAATCTATTGTAGTTAAACTTATATTTTAATATTTTTATCCACTTAACTTTAGTAGAGGGGTTTCTTTTTATCTTAAGAGCTTTAGTTTTCTATTTTTACCAGAATCAGTTACCGTAAACTTCCGAATATAAGCACCCCAAACCTAAAACACAAAACTGAATCCTTCCGATTATAAGTCCCCCCGAATATAAGCCCATTGGCTTAAATTCGGAGGGAGCCTAGTAATTATCTTGAAATAGACCGTAAACCAATGTAACTTTGCAGCTGTTGTTTTGTTCAACTACGGTTAACCAGATTATTGCCAGTATTTCAGAGTCTTTGAAGACTATTAAAATGACCATTTAAGGTGTTAACGTGTGTCAGCTGTCATTTTAAAGTTAAAGATTTTGAGACGCAAAATTCCATCTGGTCATATGCCAAAACAATTTTGAAACGCAAAGTTCCCTCCGAATACAAGCCCCCCCGAATATTAGCCCACTCCGAATATAAGCCCATTAAAAAGTGCTTTGAAAGCTATAAGCCCATGGGCTTATATTCGGAAGTTTACGGTATTTAGTTTGAGCACAGCCATAAAGCTAAGGGTGATGCGCGCAAAGGGTGCCGGAGCCCCAATCTGGGCGTCTAATCGTAACCATTTATTGCTTTAATAACCTGATGCCTTACAAAACTAAACTATGTTTTCTACAGGAAGCATAGAAGTTGTTGGTGTTCACCAAACTCCTTAAGTACAGGATGTTTGAAAATCATGGCAGGAATATTTCAACGTTTAGGCGGTAATATTGCAACATATCCAATCTTTACCATCATGATATGCTTTGTTATTGCCGGCAGTCTTTCGATTGGAGTAGTGTGGATAAAATCGGAGGATAGAACAGACAGGCTTTTTGTAAAACAAGATGGTCGGACAAGGTCGGATTTGAATAGAGCCCTTCGTCATTTCCCGGATATAAAAACAAGGGAAGTAACGGTTATCCTCATACCAAACCAAGGGAAAACACTCTTGACTGCAGATTGCTTGACGGATGCTCTACGTATACATCATACAATAGTTAAACTGGAATCATACACAGAATACTGCTTTACACAGACAGGTTTGAAGGCTAATTTCTCACGTGAGTGCATGAGCATAAATATGCTCGAACTTTTTAACTATGATGCAGCAAATTTTGTCAATATTATTCCAACTTTATCAAGGATGCGTTGGAGCTCTAGAACAATGAGTAATGGACGACCTGTGTTCTATAACTTTCCAAGAATGTTTGGAGGACTTCAGTTGAATTTCTCCAGCATTGATGAAGTTATAGATGCTAAGGCAATACAGATGACATATTTTATGCGATATCCCACAGATGACGTTGAAGATCAAAAGGTGTTTGAATGGGAGGCGACGTTTGTTGAGACAATGTCGAGTTTACAAGCTAATCTCAATTGTACAACAATGTTTTACGCAGCTACAAGAAGTCTCGACGACGCAATAATGGAAAGTTCCTTCTCAGAGATTCATCTGATCATTCTTGCTTATGCTATCATGAATGTTTTTGCTGGTATTGCTCTTGGTAAACTTAGGAATCCACTAATGGGACACTCGCTTTTGGCAATGTCTGGAATTGTAACAATTGTGCTTGGCATTGGAGCGGGTTTTGGACTTTGTATCTTGTGTGGAACTTATTATGTTAACATGATAGGAATTCTACCTTTTCTTATTCTTGGAATCGGAATTGATGACATGTTTATACTGGTCGATGAACTGGACCGTCAAAAACCAAATCTTTCAGTGACTGACACAGTTAAGGAGGTCCTAGCTCACGCTGGCGGTACAGTTACTATGACAACAATAACAGATCTTGCGGTGTTTGCGATTAGCTCTTCAACTGACTTTCCGGCTGTAAAGTATTTCTGTATCTTCGCAGCTGTCTCGATATTTTTTGTTTACATGTTAATGGTCACGTTTTTTGTGGCTTGCATGACATTTGAGATCCGAAGAATGAAATCGAACCGCCGTGACTGCTTACCATTCTGTCACACACCTGAGCCTCCGGCGACCGCGAATTCCTGGTATCAACCGCAGATTTTTCAATTCTCCAATACAGCAATGAAGAACTGGGGAAAGTTTCTAATGCGCAAGCCTGTGCGATTGGTTGTTGTTGTGTTGTCATTCGTTGCTGTGGCAACAGGTATTTTAGGAACACTGCACACCGAGGAACGCTTTGATAGACTACTCTTAGCTAAGGACAATTCTTATTTCAACAAATTCATCAAAATACAAGAAAAAAATTTCGTTTTGC
Organism: Parazoanthus atlanticus; assembly: GCA_025448195.2. Classification (NCBI taxonomy): domain Eukaryota; kingdom Metazoa; phylum Cnidaria; class Anthozoa; order Zoantharia; family Parazoanthidae; genus Parazoanthus; species Parazoanthus atlanticus. The sequence goes on along the minus strand of JAOEHT020413350.1, from coordinate 9,733 downwards.
GATTGGAAACAAATCTTGTTGTGGACACCGAGATTAGTTACGGGAGTGTGTCAGTTCAAAATGAAATTAAGAAATTGGAGACAATCGCTGCTGAAAACAAACATTTCACAAATGTTTCTTTTTCGTGGTTTACCGATCTCACCAAATTTGTCCAGGAAACAAACAAAGGAATCAAAGACTCTCAAGCAAGGATAATTCCCCCTCATAACATTACTTATCAATTGGTTCTCGTTAGCAACTGCTCCTCTACAAAGGAGGAGGGCAGAATTTCAAAAGAAGGATTTGAAACTGCTGTATCACACATGTTACACATATTGCCATCTCGTGTCGTACTGCAAGAAAGTGTGTGCAAATCTGCTTTACACGAGTCCAAATACAACCAATCGTTAAACAGTATTAGTTATAAACCAACAACACAGAATGTATATTGCAAAGTTTCAGTGGGTAACATCAATAGTAATCTGACAAACCCAGTTATTTTGTATAGTCTTTTAACACAGAACGTCAGCGGCAGTTCTTTAGTAATGAACAACAGTTGCAGTACTACGACTAAAAATATTACCTGTAGCCAATTGAAAGAGAACATCACAGTTAAATGTAGGCAAATGTCATGCAATGAAACTTGTATTGTTTTTATACACACCGGCACCACCAATTCGACAACACAAAACTGTACCTGCAATCCACCGACACTTGTAGCAAACTGCTCGGAATTATTGAAGAACTCTTCGCGCTCCACCCAAATTGAGGACAGTACATGCAGTGTATTGAGAGCAACGTTTTCTGTATTGAACGCCACGAATGATAACATCACAAGTAAACTTCGCCAGTTACTTAACAAGAAACAGTTACAATTATACGTAAACAAAACGGAATTCGAAGCCACCAAACTCACTGTGATGTCATTTCCTATAATACACAAACGTAGAAAACTACAGTTTGGACTAAACCAATCGAGCTTTATGCCAACATTGAAAGCATTCCTAAAGCATCCATCTTTTTCCTACTTCAAAAAAGACATTATACTGTCAGAAGACGAAACACACATAAAGGCTTCACGTATAATGATTTTCACAACAGATTCCGTTGATAATATGATGGATCAGCGTGATGCGATGAAAACGATAAGGCATGACTTTCAAAAGAGGTCTACCCTGCCAATCTACCCTATAAACAGATTCTACCTACAGTTTGAAGCCACTGACCTTGTTCGGACTGAGACAATTCGCAACCTGGCTATTGCATCTGCCTCAATCCTTGTTGTCATGTGGCCGTTTCTGGTTGAACTGAAGATGTCGCTTCTCGTCTTCATGGATTTTCTGTCTCTCATCGTGGAATTGTTCGGGTTCATGTACATAACTGGTGTGGCGCTCAACACCATATCTATGATATGTCTCGTCATGGCCACTGGATTTGCCGTAGACTACAGCGCCCATATTGCGCATGCGTTCATTACATCACAGAGAAATCCAGTTGAGAAAGGTGTCGTTGATGCACTACAGTCGTTAGGAGCAAGTGTTCTAATGGGAGGTAAGTGTTTTTTACAGTTCGTCTTTAGTTTGGTTTAATCATTCTTAATCATTTACAAGAAGACGGTGATACAATTCGCACAAAAATCAAATGAAAACGGCAAAACAAATGGCTGGATAGTAGTAAGGTGAAACTAAATCCCCGTCATATGAACCCCCAATCATTACACTACATTAAAGCTAACAGTAAAAATATTACCATCAGTATCAAATACTATAATGTTCAAACAAATTCTTAGTTTTTATCCTCCTTGCAGCTTCTTGTTTACGTTTTATCATTTTATCACTGCGATGAAAAAATATCCCATAGTATGATAAAAGCACGGGCTGTACAAAGAATCATTACGATATGTTATCCAGAAAGATGCAAGTTTTTGATGGAATTATTAACTCTGAATTGCATTTCCAATAACAGGACTAAGCACCTTTCTTGGAATCGTGATGACAGCATTCGGTTCGTCAGAGATTGTCCGTATCTTCTTTCGCATGCTGTCCGGAATTGTTCTACTTGGCTTGCTGCACGGGTTGTGCTTTTTACCTGTTTATCTGTCAATTGTTTACCGCTGGACCGGCGGGCGCACGGGGAATACAGTGATGGCGGAAGAAATTGGAAAAAGACAAAACAGCGTCGACCAGGCAATTATTTTCGAAAACATTGCTATATCTGAAGTTCACCCTGACGAACAAAGAGGACAAAGTATTCAAAAGGAGCTTGATCTGAGAAGTGAGAGATTACAAGTCCAAGATAAAACTACTTTGAGCAACGGGAACGTTTTGCAAGGTGAAATTTGTATGGACAAGGAAGGCGAAGTTATCGAGGGAACTGCATGAATTAGTCAGCAAGAAAAACTTACATGCAGGGCGATAGCCTCGATACCGCGCACTAGTTCGGTCCATCAACTTTACTTGTCAGTGGCGTAGCCAGCCTTCAGGAGATTTACAGGCCCGGGAGAGAAAATATAGGAACCTCTGAAACTCGTATTTCGTGCATTCTGGGAGTAATATTATAGCATTTTACCGAAAAATGCAGACCCTGGCCTGCAGGCCTAAGGGCTAGCTGCACCACTGCTTGTAAGAATAATGCCTTGACACTGATAAGTTAAGAAACCACAAGATTTGCGTATACTGATCGGTTACAACTGCTCGTTTTCACTCATGTAGCTAGATGTATCAAATTATGTTCAGGGGAAGTATAACGATAATATGGGTTATTGATAAAGAGTCTAACACAGTATTCTGCTCCCGATTACTCCGTCTTCAAGCCGGAAACTAGAAAAAAGATTCGAATCGTGGGGAATACCGATTCAGTTCAAGTTTGCGGAAAGTTCGAGTTGTGGAGTGTTTGAATTATTGTGTGTCAGCTGAAATGGACTATTACAAACCAGAGAGGCTATCTTGATTCCTCAGACAAAAATGTCCATTTCGATCAGGGATTAATTAGGACTTAAGGTGTTGAGTTATACTTTCTCCCGGAACCCAAACCGCCACTGAAAGATAGTTTCTTGGTATTAGGTACTCAAATGCTGCTTACTATATGTTACTGATACTTTTATTATTATAGCTTTTGTATGTACATCATTTAAACAATTGTAAACTAGGTAATAGTTGATTTTAAATTGCAGAGTAATCGCTTAGGAACAAGACAATAGGACCTTATACGATATTACAACGGCAACGTCCACTACAATGGCGGAAAACAATAGGTTTAGTTAAAGAATACTATGAACGTCGTGTTAAAACGCACAACTCACCGTTGTCTTCACACACACCACCTGCAAAGCTCAAGCTTTACGTTTCTAAAGAACGTGGACAGCAGAAAATTATATTGTCCCCTCACTTGTTCAGACTTAACTCTATATTACTTTCTCTTATATATCCGAGCACCTTCTCAGAGATTGCAGTAACCAAGATAGAACATTAAATAAAGCACAACAGATAAAGAGCAAGTGGAATTCCAATAGACGTCTTCGCAGACGTTGCCGTCCTAGTATCGTAAGGTCCCAACTATCTATCAGACGGCGCGGTGCTCGAGTTACTAGGGACCTTTAGAAATCAGTACGGCGACGAGGAAAGCAAAAAAAGTAATAGGTTTATACAATATTTACACGTGGGAAACCACCAGGGTTACTACCTGGTCACCGTCTAGCAAAAAAGAAAACATGAAAAGCAAAACTTTAGGGTTTTGTAGAGAACGTGAACATGGCAAGCACTTAATTGCCCTGTTACTAGTTCAGTTATATAATTGTCGGCTGTAGTTTGTACCATTCGCACACCTTAACGCAATTAAATAATGAAAACTCCTGGATGATACGCAAACAAAAGAGAACAGAAGAAAGTATATTTTCATCAGCTGTCGTCCAAGCCGTTGCCGTCCTGGCTGCTTAAGGTCGCTACTCTTAAAAGGTTTCAAAGGTTTCCACATTATTATATACAATTGAATCAATTGAAGAAAAAACCAGTATAAGTGCATGGTGGGTACAAGGGTAACAACACCTACAGGGTTAACAGAAGTCCCTTGCACCCGGTGAAAATGAAAAATACAGTTCGAAATAAATTCAAAGATAGCATTATTTTGTACAATCAGAATATATGTAATGAAATGTGTATATATCTTGGCATAGCAATATATAGAGAGATATAGCAATATATAGAGATATATAGAAGCGTGCAAGAAATAGACTTTAGAAAGTTTGGAAAGGGTTAGCCTTAGCTAACTCAAACGGTGTGAGTTGAAACCTTGGCATGACTACTGTGTTGCTCCAGTCAACTCAGCTGCATAAATGAGTACCAGCTTCTGCTGGGGGCTAACTTGCGATGGAGGGTTGCAGAGTGGCGAAGGGGTTACGCGTGACTCGTGATTTTGTTCAGTCAAAACACACCCGTGATACGTGAAAATTTGTCAGTAAAACTGCATGACACGTTAAGGAGGCTAAATTAGAAGCGTGAAGTGCGAATTTATGGTACAGCTTTGTATGTGACACGTGAATTAATGGAAACTTTTGTACGTGAATTGTGATTGCGACAGCCCCCCTTTTTTCACCATGACTCCAGGGAGAGCCATGGACCTTCATCCACTTAACACTATACAGAAACCGGAGATAAGTATCGGCTGCATCTATATGAGCCATTTGGCTCGGAAAAGTCTGTACGTACTATTTAACTATCTTTTGAAGGTTTTTAAAAACCAATATTTCAGAGACTGGGCCGACTTGCTCAAAAGTCGATTAGTTTAAAGCTAAGAATTAGTCCATTTTTTGTATTGAATATTTACAACAAGCAGGAGATTGTGTTCTCATATGTTCTGAATACTATACATAAAATAACCTAAAAATACATTGATTCAAAAACGCCTAACAGTTACACATTCGAAAGGCTTGTAAAGCTACGTAAAGCTGCGTAAAGCTGAATGAAAGTGCAAACTATATATATACTCCATGAAATACTTATCAACACTGATATCTAATCCCGTCGGCCGTATATTGTAAAAAAACCCTGAAATGTCACACACATTGCTTCGGCCCTGTTCTATGAGCTCGTAAGACGATGCAAGTCAGTGCAAGTTTTGACCTTCAGACTTACGTTCTACTTGCGCTTTGTTCGGCCACAGATTTGCATGAACTTGCGTTGACTTGTGACAAGCTTGTGTTGCGAGATCGAACGATGAAGAACTTCCATCGACTTGCGTTCAAATTTGAGCTCGTTTAAAGTCGATGCAGGTCAACGCAAGTCCAGGCAAGTCAGTGCGAACCCATGACAAACTTCAAAAGCTACAAAACCGTGCGGCCAAGATGATCACTAGATCGTCCTACGATACCAGTTCCAGTCCTCTTCTGAAAATTAAGCTGTGACAAACTTTCCATTCGACGGAAAAAAACAAAAGGCAATAGTGATGTTTAACATCGTACTGAGTATTTGCAAAAAATATTTCTTCCCCGTAGCTCAGAATATGATTTACGAAACCTGGAGATCAAATTAACCATACCTAAGCCACGTACTAACTACTTGAAACGTAGTTTTAGTTAGAGTAGCGCCCTCTTATGGAACAATTTACCCCGGAATGTAAGAAACACTTCCCCGTTAGAGACCTTTAAAAGACAAATCAACCTCGCATTCTGAATATCGGATTCTCGCACGACAATCACATGAAGCAGTAACTAAATATTTTTTAACTATTTCAAAAGTAGCATTGTGTTATTGACTGATGATTTTCCGTGTCTTAAATAATGCATTGATGAAGATGATAATGATGATGATATTATTTGTCTACTGTTGAGCAATTTGTACGATACGAACAAAACAGTAGGAAGAATACTAAAGGACTTAGCATTGTCAGTGATGTTGTACTGATAACAAGCTCAATAGATAGACATTCTTCCCACTTTCCATCCCCATCATTTGGGTTCCCCTGTGTATATCGGTGCCAGTCAGGGGGGTAATACTTGCATACAAAAGGTACCACAGTGCCACAAGGACTGTCATTCCATGCTGTGGCGAAACCAATATACACACAGTCCTCGCCTTTGCCATCCCCATCGTTCGGTTCACCTGTGTTCCAGTTTGTGTAATTCACAAACGAGTTGTCCGCTGACCACTGGAACTGCGCCTCAACCAAGATATCACTCAACCCAATCCACGCCCATTTGGAACCCCCCTGTGTGACGACTGAGAATACGAACTTATTCTCATCCGGGGAACGTATCGATACCAACGCCGCACCAATAGCGTGACATGATGTATTTGCTTGTCTCCATGACTGGCCCCTGGTCACGCCGTGGAGTTTGTAACACGCTCCGTGGTACGTGTGCCATCCATCTCTACACGCCTTGGCTAGTTTGAGTGAGAAAAGAAACAAGAGAGGTGTGGAGTGGTTCTTCGAAGTTTTAAATGCTTGCGGAAACTTATTTTACTGCTCGAAGTAATCACAAACGGAGCCTCAGCAAAGGAAAAATTATTGGGGTCGGGGAGCAACTGTGGCGCGGTATCAAGTCTATATACAGGAAGAATATGATGCAGTGTCCAGGAGGTTTTCAGAAAGTTTAAACAAGCTTGTTTTTATAAAAGTTGACGAGGGTTATGGAATATGGGAAGGAATTGGTAAGAGGGTGTTCGATTCATGGCATGTCCAACTGTAAGTTCTATACTAACAACTACAATTTTTATCGTTAGTTTTTAAGTTTTGAAAGAGCTATGAAAAATCCAACTTTCATGAACATTAGAGCACTGATTTTCCCACTACAGTGGAACCGGGGCAGGGTCAAATTTCATGACTTAAGGGTCGTCAGGACAAACACATCGCAATCACACTTCCTGAGCAACTGTTCTCTTTAATAAACAACTGGAATGTGGATATAATTGTAAACAGTACTTGAAACCTCACTCAGTACATACAATACTGCTAAAAATCGGCTAATAAACTGTCACAAATGCAAAACAAAATAAGAAGAGACTCAGCTTATAATGGAGGTTCTGAGCTCTCTGTCGATTCTCAGTCTCATGTTCATGATTTTCATTTTCTATTAAATTTTAGCGCCAGTGGCCGTATTAACGGGGTAAAATTATAAAGGATTATACTATTTGGGATTTCAAAATGTGGCCGTTGGCTGTATTAACGGGTGACCACATTAACGAGATTTTTTTACAAGAAAATGTATGGCCGTATTGCCGGGCCAAGAAAAAGTGGCCGTAATAATGAGGTGACCGTATTAACGAGGTGGCCGTAAGGCGGAGTTCCACTTTAATTCAGAATTTCCTCAGTTGAAAATAAGAATGATATTGTATGTGTTGTGTGTGGTGCCTGTGGCACCATAGTGAAAATGGGTAATTGACAATCACCAAATGAAAATTATTTTAACATTCCGCCATCTGAAAAATATCATCATGGATTGTTTTATTGCCGGCAATGTACTCACTTTTCCTTTCCAGTTGGGTATTCCCAAGGGGCATTGATACACTCCACCAACTAATGCCGCAAAAGCATGTGCATAACCACCCACAGCCTCGGCTGATCCATGCAACAACTTGATCTTTTCAGCACACCTGTCAATCATAGGTGTCAGCTGGGAAGGTAGAGCAGCAGTGACACACCTCAGACACCATGTTGCCGCAAGCTGGGCAGCAGGGGCGGGGTGAAGCAATACTGACAAGACATGATCAAGTATATTCTCTGAGATCAATGAGCCTGAAGAGGTGCTAAGTCCTCTGACTAAGCTACCCAGCTCTTGCAGAGCACAGACAAGGACGTGTTGTGTACTTATCACATCCATGCTTGGTATTCCGCCTGTACCTGAGCCATTTGATTCAACACTTGAATGTATTGCTTCATTTACCAAGTTCATCTGCTTTGTAATGATGTTACAAAGTTCTTTTGCTGCTTCAATTTGAGCTGACTCATCAAGAAGCCTTCCAAGTAGTGCTCGCAACACAAACGAAACACATCTCCTAGAATAAACTGCATCCACATGTGTCTGTGTGGCTTTTGAACTTGATAAAAGCTCCAACACATGAGTCACAATCAAGCGAACATTCCTCTCCACCCACAGTCCTCCCATCTCTGTGAACAACACAACGTAAGCCTAAGAGACAAGAAAAATATGAAACATTAGTTATTTCTAAACATCAAATGCTTTATGCCTACATACGGAATTTAACCTAACTTTGACCTACCAAGTCTCAAGTCTACCCTTGAAAAACAGCCTATATATGTACTTATATAAGGTTCATACACTTGTTTGACCCCATGAAATTTGATGAATTTCCACGACATTTTCCATGTCCTTTTAGTAGTTTCCATGACCAAATTTTGACCATCTTTTTCTTGACAATACCAAAAACTTGTATCAATTTTTCAGCTTTTTTCAACACAGATACCAAGTTCAAAATATGAAATAGGTAAACTATAGCAAGGAAACAAAGATAGTTGTTTATTTAATAATTTACAAGTCTAATCTTTATCTCATGAGAATCCACCTTTCTGTAGGTAAACTGAGTCTAAATCTCTGTAGTTTTCATTTTCTTCTCACTCATACATGTAAGTAAACTGGCCCATTTTCAAGGTTTTCTATGACCCATACAAATCCTGTTGTACATACTAATTATGCACACACCTACACCAACCTGAGTAACTCCAACTCTAACTTCTCTTGAAGCAGAGGACTTCAGCAGCTCCCCTCCACTGCCTTTCAGGAATCCAATGCCTCCCCTGAGAAATCCCCCTGACATGAGTGACAGCACTTCTTCAAGACTGATTTTCTTTCCTTTGCCACTCCCTGCCACAGGGTTCTGGGTCATAGCAGTAAGAGTGCCAATCAGCTGGGCCACACACACACGGACATCATAATTACTGCCATCTAGGGCTCTGAAGCATGCCGATAGGATGCTTTCTAGCTCAGTCGTGTACATAAAGGGAGCATTGTTAATCAGTTCCAAGGCGCACTGCAATAGATACAATAATACAAAACACTGTTATTCATATACATGTACTAACTAAATATAAGAAATCAAAATAAGGCAGGAATGAGATTGCAGCATTTGACTTGGTACGAACTCCTGCCCTCATCACTGTTTGAGTGAATGTTTACTCAATCAAAGGTACTACAGAACTGTAACTCAACAATTCCAATAACTTAGCTTTTTTTACATAATTGTTTTATATTTATAAATAATTTAATGTTTATTTGCTAAAACAGTCTTATATGTAAAACTCACCTGTGGAAATACGGAACTTTTTATGAACTACTTTGAGGTTTCTTTTCACACAAAACTATTCTAACAATAAAATTTTGCCACTGTAATTAGCTAGTAACAATACGAGATGATTGGGTACAAGGCTACTGTACTAAGCTTATTTGAATTAACCTTTAAAATTAAAAAATAATCCCCATCACAAGAAAGATTACATCCAAATTAGTAAGTTGACTATGTGTGACCAGTTTGACTCGCTCCCACCTGGCCTTAGAGCTTGGTGGAGCAATCTTATGGCAATCTGTTCCGGAGGTCGTGGGTTAGAATCCCACTGGGGTCTGAGATTTTTTTTCTTTCTCCATGTGGGCCCATTTTCTTTCTAGGGCTATATTGCGCAGAATGAATTACTTGGGATATTATTACAGCATTTCAGCTCACCACATTTATACAGGGCCTCTGACAGGATGCGGAAAAAAATCGCAAATTACGCGGAAATTTAAGTAACTATAAAATTCTTCCTAAAG
>JAOEHT020412477.1:0-17336 GCA_025448195.2 Parazoanthus atlanticus | reverse complement strand
GACCATATTTGGTCACGATCTTTATTTCACGTGTTGACGCTGTACAACTCAAAGTATTTTTAAAAAGACCAACCGGTAGAATTTAAGATTCTTTATAAAAATTGATTGTACTGAAAATGTTTGTAATCCAAAATTATATGCTTTTTAATGGATCTAGTTATAAGGTGAAAATCATGCGAGATAAAATTAAGATCTTGTGTCTTTTATAATTCTTCTTCAGCGAATTATTTGGTGCGTCCCACAGGACCCCCAACAAGTTGTTTTGGTGCGTCCTTTCCGGTTTTGGTGCGTCAGGGACGCACATCTGTGCGTTAATGGGAGCCCTGGACCATTTCCTACCCTCCCCTCCTCCCTTTTCAGACTTTTTTGACCGGTTCACTTGTGATCCGTGGTGATTCATTGCCGAAAAGTCCACGCTTTGTCTATTGTTCGCAGTATACTAGTCACAACGTAATATAATTGGTCCGGCGATCGCCGATCATTTAGAAACTATTCAAAATGTCCCTTTATTGGCTACGTAGACTTCAGAAACCACTCACGAACTCACGTTACACAAATAGCTTGGTAATTCCTATTGGATAATTCAGTCCAATCATAGAAAGAGTGATTGCTGAAATGTGACGTCTGGGGGTGAATTGAATTTAAGGCAGGTCAGTGTTCCAACGTGACAAAGAATGTTACTCCGCTGACCGCAGTGTGCATTATCCAATCACATTAATAATCAAACAAAGTGGTTTGACTCGTAACCCAATTTTGTATCTGTCATGTTGAATACATAACCATAAATTGCAAAAATCTGTGTTAGAAGAAATAATTTCGCAAAGTTAATAATCCCCAAAAAGTAGAAACCAGTGGATAGAAGCAAAAGTAAACTAGACTGCTAATAATTTTAACACAGCATAAACACATCACGGCCTCGAAATCATGTGCAAATATGGCTTTGGAAAGAGCAATTTTGATTGCTCATCTTAAACCATTAGGTCTTCCCAAACAAACAAACAAACAAACAAACAAACAAACAAACAAACAAAAAGTTTGAGCCATGATTTTAAAAGCGCTAGAACATTGCACGCACTATTGCACGCAGTGTGGAAACTGCACGGTGTGTCAGCCCTTTGAAACTGTTGCACGCAATATTGCTGAAATATAATCCAATCGCAATATTTTCAGGGGGTGACACACTAACTGCAACAATTGTGTGCAATATTTCGTGCAATGTTGCACCATGTGTCAGGATCTTAAGGAACCATAGTTTTAATTCCAATTTCGAAAAGCAAACTGAAAATGAAAACCAATTAAGACAAAATATGGATTAATTACATACTGTGAGTTCACCTGTATAATTATGTTAGCATGTCAAGTTCAAGTAATCGGCTGCACAACAAACCTTTGATTACTTTCAGTCCCCTTTCTGCAGACATCCCACACAGGCATTACAAAGGGATGCCTCAAAACCTTCATCTTGTCTTGCTGAGTGTAAACAAATATAGCCAGTTCAGATAAGACTAAACTTCAACCTAGCAGAATGTACACAGCTAAGTGTCCTAGTTGACTATTATGTCAATGAAATCTTCAAAAAATGTACTAATAGTTAAAACAACAACGACATTTGCATATGACGAAATTTCAGGTTGGTTCTCTTAGCACTAGTACTTTCTACCACAATTTCCTACGAGAATAGCAAAACCCTGTAGTCTTGAAATATATGTACCTCCTTGAACTCCTTACGAAATCTCTATAAAAGTTAAGAAATCATTGGTGAATAGAGGGGTCCGAGCTCTAAGGTACATCATTAGTAATCAGGGTAACAATTAAGCGAATAAGTGAAGAAATTGAGGTTTTTCGACACTTTCTCCAAAAAATTTCAGAGAATGAAAATAATATATTTTAACCCTACCCTACACGGGGGGCGGAATGTGCCCGCGCCAAGTTCAAACCTCTCTAAAAAACGAACCGTTAAAGGTAGCACTCGAAAGTCTTGTGACTTTTCCTAAAATTTATTAAGGAACAATTTTGTGTTAAAGTTTCAAGCCTAAACGCTCTCTGAGATCGGCTGGCCAAAACTTGCTTGTCGTTCCAAAATCAAACACAAAGAGCTATGGGGACAGGTCATTTGCAGTTGCTGCGGCAAAACTATGGAACGCGCTTCCACCATATATTAGATCTGCGGTTTCTAAAAGCAGTTTTAAGTCTTCATTAAAGACTTTTTATTCTGTAATTACTACCAGTTATAGATTAGGCTTATTACCATTAATTTATTATTACGATAACTAGTTATTAGATTGTTATTATTAGTTATTAGATTGTTATTATTTAATAGTTTATTAACTTATTATCCGTAATACCGTAATTTCCACAGGATTTTTAACCATGTAAAAGCATTGAGACCTTGTAGATTGTTTTAAATACATATTATTATTATTATTATTATTATTATTATTATATTATTATTATTATTATTATTATTATTATTATTATTATGATATCATATTTTTGGCAAAGACAGAGAACAGCACAATATAACCTTACAAACGTTATGGACAGAATTCGTACATCTGGGCTAAAATTAAACAAAAAGAATTGCAGCTATGGAGTAAGTGAGACCACCTTCCTTGGGCACGTGCTATCAGGAAATGGAAAAAAGCCCAACCTGCGAAAGATTGAACCAATTATTAATATGCCAATGCCAACAAACAAAGTCGAGCTGCAGAGATTTCTCGGCATGACTGATACCATACCTTGGCAAATTCATACCAACCTGTCCAACAGGACAGCTTCGTTGCGCCAAATGCTAGCGAAGAATGTCCTCTTGCATTTTGACCAACAGTATGAAACAGCTGCCCAAATCCCGAAAAGACTAGTCGGCACAAGAAACGTAATACTCACATACTATGACACAGCATTACCCAGTCAGAGTCACAGCCGATGCATCAAAATCCATCTACTGTAGGTGCAGTTCTCGAACAGCAACACTGAAGGGTGGAAACCAGTAGCGTATACTAGCAGAGCAATGAGCCAGTGTGAAACAACACTATGCACAGTTTGAAAAAGAAGCTCTGGCCACAGTGTTCGCATGTGAATGGTTTCCTTACGGAAGAAAGAAAAAAGCGATTATATGCCACTCAAAGCAATCAAAGCATCGCCACGAATTCAGATATTTCTTTTAAGACTTCAGAAATTCGACCTTAAAGTTGATTTCAGTCCTGGAACTGAAATTCTGGTAGATGACAATCTCAGCAGAGTTTATCTAGGACTGAAATTCAAGAATTTGACAATGACAGAAGCAAAACTAGAGTTATTCAAAAGAGAGACAGCGCAAGATACCAACCTCCAGCAATTGAAGCAGCTCACAAGAAGCGGACGACCAGAAAATAAGAGATATGTGCCAGCCTCAGTCAAGCTCTACCTCACTGACCTTGACAAGATAACAGAAGCAGCAGATGTCCTGCTACACTTGCCACAGCATGAAGCCGAGTTAGAACCGACCTTTCAGTCACAATGAATGGCAAGGACTTCCTCCTGATAGTCAACTATTGCACTAAGTAACCAGACACGTTAAGCGCAACTGTTATAAAGCACACCAAGTCAATATTTGCATGACACAGCCCGGGATCCCAGAAGTTGTGATATCGGACAATGGCACACAATTTGCAAGTACCCTATATTGTGACTTCGCAAAGCAGTGGGAATTTCAGCATGTACATGTAACCTCAAGTCCCACACATCCTTGTGAAGCCAACAAAAAGGCAGACAGTGAAGCTGCTTCTCAAAAGAGCAACACGAAAATGACAAAGATGCTAAAATTTAGAGCATGCCCAGGACAAGATGGGACGCCAGCGCCTGCAGCCATGCTGAAAAATGGGCAACTTCACATGCACCTGCTGACTGTAAGCAAAGAGCCATTGAACCTGTCCAAGCAAAAAGATAAAGCCCAGCACGGCAAAAGTGCTATAATGACAAGGGCATGAAATGAAAACGCTTCCAGAACTTCAGAACTGGTCAACTGTAGAAACCGTTGCGACCTGTTTACAACACAAGAAGAGTACACTGGAGATACCAGCATGATGAACGATGAAGAGGACAGTGATCACAACTCACCACCAATATCCGAAGTGACACAAACTCCGAGCAAGAGACATACGTCACCAAGTCTGGTAGATCAGTCGGACCACCTGCCAGACTACAGGACTTTTGCCACTAAATGAGCATAGAGACAATCAACTGTTCGAAGTTTACAATATACAATTTACTTTTTATAATTGCATTTGTTACTGTTTAGGACACTCCGAGAAAGATGTCAAAGTTTCAGTATTTGGAAATGACTCACTTGTATTGAGAATTAGAAATGATCGACATAGCTGAATAAAGGATTAAGAACTGAAGCTTTGTAGCTCACTATATGTACACAGTTGTTCTTAAAGTTGGAACGTCGCCTTTTGTTAGAAATAGTAAAGTACTTGTTGGATATAGCCTCGTCCAATAAGGCAAAATACTTAGGCCTTGCCATACAGATTCGGCTCAACCTTTGGTCTCGCCCAAAATATATGGTCTCGACTTCAATATTGTGTCATATTGGACTTGGCTGAATCTAATAAGTGTATAATGGTGAAGCAATTGCACTTACTTTTACCTTACATTAATTAAGTCAAGATTTTCAATAAAACTGAAAAGTTCAGGAGAAAACTTTTTTAACTTTAACTCTGTTTTACTCATTTAAGCTATTTGTGTATTAATGGGCAGACAGATGGGTCAGTGGAAAAGAGGGAAGGGGGAGGGGAGAGTGAGGGGGTATTTACAGGATTGATTAGGTTTGATTTGGTTGAGTTAACACTGTACAGATCTTGCCATTTATGGAAAGATCTGCAGATAGAAAATCTGCAGATTTCGTGGAATGCAGAAATCTGGAGAAACCTCCCAAATTCTGCAGAAATATATGCAAACCTGCAGTTTTCTGCAAAATGCAGATTTTTTCAGAAAACATCTTCAACAGAAAATGTGACTCCATAAATGGCAACTGGAGCAATGTTTAAGCTGCTCCTCAGTTTGCTCACTCATTGACACTGTCCTGATTACCCATGATGCACCTTCTTACATTGACTATAGAATCACAAAATTTAGAGAGCTTCCAGGGAAACTCAGGAAAAACTTTAAACCGTTCTAAATGATAATTTTGGAAATATTTTGAAACTTCAAAATTTTCTAGTATTAAGGGGACCCATATTTTAATGATAAGGCCACATCAATTTAATCTCTTGTTTCTCGGATTTTTTCAGAAAAAAATTGGACCGAATGACTGACAAAAAAAGAAGTATGTATTAACAAACCAGTGGATTCAAAATACATTCATTTGTTGCTCAACAAAGCCCAGTAGACAACATTTAATTCCACATGTCCGCAATCCGAAACAGGCAACCAGCACAGGTACAAAAAGTGCTTTTTATTCAACCTTTGTCTTGTTCATATTGAAAGTTCTTATTCAAAACCCCACACAAGATAATTTTCACGCACGAACGGAACAAGCTTCACATATCCATAGGTTTCTGATTGACATCGTTTGGAAAGTAATTTATGACATATAATTCACACGCACACTGGAGCAAAACGTTAAATACAATCTTGCATTGTATCTAATCTGTACTTGTTGATTTCTCCATGGATCGATCAATACACTCCTCTGATACATGTAAGCTGTGATAGATACATGTAAAATGATAGAATTTCAGGATTCAACATTTTAAAAATATCTGAAAGTGGACAAAATACTTGTACTCTTAGCATGACGTGCACACATTCTTGTTCATATACGACAATCAATTTCAAAATATGAAATGAACAACGTCCACTGCAGTCGGTAAATTGAAACCATCATCTCAAGTCAAATATTTTGGTCAGTTCTGCAATTAACTACATATTCCGTTTTCAGACTGGTCCACTCCAAGTCTCTCTAATGATATATTCATGCTACAAGCAAAACCTGATAAATGTTCGCACAGCCGGATGCACCTTTTTTGAATACTCAAAAAAGTGGACCGCCGATTCCGAGAAACAATTAAGAGATTAAATTGGTGTGACCTAAAGTCCATAAAAATCCAAGTGTAAAAGGGTCACCTGACCTATTGGAGGGAATATTCCAATTCACTATCTTTTCTGAAACATAAAAAATCAAACAAAGGGGAACGAAGACATGCCAATATATCTCTACATGTACATGTTCTTCAACTTGGACTTTTTATGGATTATTTCAATTTTCAGGGCTGTTTCAGTTGTTGATTAGAAACGAATGCCCAACCAACTATATGTATATATATATCATGCAACATAGAGCAGAAAGAACAGTAAGGTCAATCTTATACTAATCAAATAATTATTTCATAGTTAGGAATGTTTGACAAAAATATCTTGAACAAAAAATGTTTGAAATGGCTAGAGCTGCACTAGAAAATAATTTGAGATGAGAACATGACTTTACATAAGATCTGAGTTTCTAATAGCTCAAGAATTTCAAAACTTTAAAATTCAATAAGGCCACAGTTTTTTATCTTTAGGTTTACGGATTTTTTTGATAAGAAGTTAGGAGCGGAGAAGGAAATAAAATTCAGCCCCCTCAGGTTCATTTCAAATTTTCACAACCATTTCTTTACTGAAGTCTGCATGACAGTAATTTCTTTAATGAAGTCTGACATCTCCTTAACTTGCTAGGAAATCTGTTTTGAGCATGGAAAGTCACAAGGCAGGAATGAGGATTAATGTGATAAACTCTGATTCATCTGAAATAAAATTCAAAAATAAAAATAATGTAGCAAATAAATAGCAAATATAGATTTATTTTTTTCCAAAATTTGGGAAATTTAGGTGAGGAGGATCCGTAAATCTGAAGATTAAAAATCTGTGGCCTAATTTGGAAAAAGTTATCAGTAATCTTTATTTTGCAAATTGTGTTCACGTATTTGAAAATGTTATACCAAATAAGCAATACAACATGGTACCTTTCACATTGTTGTTGGCAACTCAAAGTTTTCTTGCAATAATTACTTGAGAACTGACCGACAAATATGTACATGTAACCTATACGAATTTCAAACTGTTCTTGCAATAGATAGGTTCATGAACATTTGTAAAGAAGAAATTATTGTGTTTGTACATGAACAAATTATGTGTATAACAACAGATACTACTTTAGAAAAAAAGGCCATTAATTACATGTACCTCCAGTATCTTGCAATCTTCATTCAACACCTTAACGACAATCTCTTTGTCGCTGGCACAGTCACCTAATCCTGGAACAGCATAATAAAACAAATGCAAACTACATGTAGCTTCCAAATATATGGCCGTGGGTCTACACTTTCTTTAAAATATCTTTTTTTGACTAGTCTCAAAATACTGTATACTTTAGTCAGGCATAAATGGGAACACTTGAAAGCAACCAATCCTGAAACTGGCCAAGGGTAAATTTTTAGGGCTGCTACATATGTATATTTGACGTTTTACAGCAGGCTTTATGTAAAATAATATATAAGCACACACCTATTGCATACTGAGCAACTAAACATAACCAAACATGTATATATGATTCAAATGTGGCAAGTTGAAGTGCTGTACAAATTATCGCAAGTCATTTTTTCATGAGCGATAGCCCTACACGTAGAAAGGAAATGGGCAACAGAGAAAGAGAAAATTCTCTGACCCCTGTAGAATTCAAACCCACGACCTCTGGAACATATCATTTACCATTGCTCTACCAACTGAGCTACAAGGCCACATGGGAGCTGGTCAAGGGTAATTAAGATTGTTGTAAGTGGCAATGAACACGTAAGCGAGGGGGAAACCAGTAAGGTTTGGCTGCTCAGCACTAATAAACAGATATAATGATTCAACCAAACATAATCTGGATGATTCTAATGCTTGCAAAGTGGTTATTTGGATGGA
Organism: Parazoanthus atlanticus; assembly: GCA_025448195.2. NCBI lineage: Eukaryota > Metazoa > Cnidaria > Anthozoa > Zoantharia > Parazoanthidae > Parazoanthus > Parazoanthus atlanticus. Next base: position 9,407 of record JAOEHT020412477.1, on the reverse strand, counting down.
ATAAATTCTTGCGGAAGGGTTGGGACAAGGGGAGATAAAAGGCATATATTACAAGCTAATTCTTGATTTTTAAAATCCATGTATAGTTACCCCCTCCCCCCCCAATAATAAATGATACTTCCTTAGGCCAAAAAAGGAGCTACAACCAGTCAAATTTATTAGCTTGAACAAAGTTGGTTGTAGTTATTTAGCCAAAATTTGTGTACGAAACTATTACCTAACACAAGGAAGCCAAAATACCTTATTTATCATGCGAACAAATTTGAAAAGCACCAAAAATAGGCTGCTATGGTTACTAAGCTCAAGATATTACTTGAATGTGTGCATGATCATAATCTGTTTCAATTCAGTTTTTATTTATTACAAACACAGAAAATTCTGAATTTTTTCAAATAATAGAGTTCAAGTAAAGAAAATAAAGGAGTGTTCACGTTTGTGACAGGTACAAAACGTGGCAAATAAATCAGGGTTGTCTACTCATTTTCCACAAGGAGACTGAGGCGAGTTTTACAAAGTTCCCTTAATCACTTGTGGTGAACAGCTCAACATTTGCATTTTTTGACATTCATGAATCAAATGTGCCAGAAAGAGTGCAAAAAAATAAAAAAACAATGAAAATAAGAGTTTTTTGTTTTTTGTTTAACCCTTCAAGCACAAAATACGTCAATTGAGCTATTTGAGAAATCAATGTACAAATACAGTAATGTCGGACATCATCACTTTTGACGTTACAAGCTTGCTGACATTTTCATTTTCATGTGTTGTGGGATAGTTAGACCTTTGTAATGATACCTCAACAAGGTTGAATCAGACAAGATTTGCCAGAACTAGGACAGAAAATCTGTCAAATTTTCCTGAAAAATCAAAGGAAAATTTTGCTGACTAAGCAGCCATTCCCTAAGTTCTAAACTAGATCAAAATATTTTGCATCGAAGGTAACAGCAAATACATGTACATGTAGGCCAGGGATATCACAGAGAGAAAAGGGAAAGGAGAACAAAAAGCAAGGGGCAAAATCAGGATTATGTTGCAAGAAAAAATATCTCGAGTTTTTGGCTTCTGCGCATGCCCCCCAAAACGAGCAAATCTTATCATGCTTCAAACAAACGAGTAGAACACTCCATGGCCGATCCAATAATTGCGTTTGCAGCTAACTTGGTTGAAATCTGTCACCTAGAAAGCCTAAATACGGAATTTGCAGGTAAATTTCAGGTTTTTTGGTGAAAATTCCATGCTTAAAGGGTTAAATACCAGAAATTATTATCCTTTTTCTGTCACCTACATGTATATGTAATGAATTTTGACAATAAAATAATGTTTAATGGTAAATTGTAATGTGTCCCAATTCACAATTTGCTAACATGTGCAGTAAAGTTACACACTACTAAACAGGGGAAAATGACCTTAACTGTTCGTACCTGTAGCAATATAACGATTTGAGCCTCTTACCTTCAACTTTGTACACAGTGCCTTGACCTCCAGAACCAAGAATATTCTCTGCTGATAACTCAGCAGACATGTTTCCAAGATATTCATTAGTCCATTTCAGTACCTGTATACATTGTGGATTCTCCTCTTGTGGTTGAAGGTTCTTTGATACAGCTTCTTTACCAAGAATGGAATGACTTAAGGCAGAACCATTCTTGGGCATACCTTGCGGGACTTGTTGAAACTGTGTTGGGATATTATTGTTTGCTCTTGGTGTTGTTACCAAATTTAAAGTTTCTCTTGATCGAAATGGTGGAGAATCTGGCACAACCTGAGATGGAGAGTCTCGAGTTTCCCCATAAGGAGAATTCTGATAGTAGTCATTGCTTGAATGCCCAAAGTTAGGATGTGAGGCTGACCTTGAGATGGGTGGAACCATTCCTTGCTGTGCAAGTGAATTACGTGAAAAAGCTGGCTGCCCCTGGTCATTGAGTGCAGGTATTGTTGAAAGGCCAGCAATGGCTGTAGCACCAGTACCATAACTCTGCTGCCCATCAAGAGAATAGCCTGCACTGCCACTTTCCTCACAGATATTTTGGTGTATCATACTGGAACTTTCCATTCTCTGAACTGGAATTCGTTGTGTTCTTCCGGAGTTGTAATTACTGTACTGGTCACTTACTCTAACTCCTGGCGGGATGGAAGGGTGTTGCTGTTGCCTTCTGCTTTGAGTATTATAGGTTACACCCTCTGCCAATTCTGCTGGCATTTTCTGCGTCATTTTGCTTGCTTTGCTTTCTGACTAGTCAACTGTTTACGAAGATAATATGAAGACATGAAATTTGTAACCTGTGAACAAAATGTCAACAATCAGAAATGTATGAATAACTCTTCAAATATCAGTGAAAGGAAAAGTCAAAACTAACCTTAAAAAGCTTCAACTGCCGCGCCAGCCTGACTTCACTTTATTATATTATTTAATAATTTAATATACACATATCAAACTTGCCAACCCTTATAAATGCAGAAACTTGAAAATCTTGGAAAACATTTTCTGGGGGAAGGACAATCACAAGAAGTTGTAAAAACACTCGTCTGTCTCAGAGAATATAAACTTTCAAAATTCTCTGGTAGAGCATACCCCCAAACCCCTCCAACTAAACACCAATATCTGGGCTTAGTTTCAGTATGTTACAGTCATGTTAACATACAGATCATTGTATAGTCACTATTTTTAATTTGTTATTAATTTGTTATCTTAGTTACTTAGCATAGAAGAGCCACCCTGTGGAATGCTAATAAACCATTATTATTTTATTATTTAATATTAGTATTATTATTATAATAATCGATTGCTAATCAGAGTATAAGTTAACATTTTATTGAGCATACAAATGCCAGTATAAGGGCTGCTTGTACATGTAGTATGTCAAATTGGTCTTTATTACAAGCATAAGGTCACTTAATCCCTTCACCACCAAAAGTGCCAAATGACAAGGCCCTAAAATTATATCACCATACATTTTCTATAAATAGATTGAGAATTTTTGACTTCTTCTTAAAAGAAATTAAAAGTTGATAATCAGTTCCTTCATTTTCACAATATATCAAATTCTTTTATATTGAGTGTAATATAAGGAGAATATAGATGCTGATAAACATATAGTGAGAGTGAAAGGGTTAAAATATATTCTACATGTAGTTTATTATGTTGACATGAGTGTTTTACTGAAAATTATGCCTCTTGTAACATTCATACATAACCAAATCCAGGACTGTAGTGGCATAATATTGATTTCCAAGATTTTCCTAAACGTTTCAAGATTCATAAAATGAAAGCTTTCTGAGAACATTTCAACAATTTCTGAAGCTCTCTAAAGATTTTCAGAGGATTTCCAAAGATTTCTGAAAACTTCCAAAGATCTTCCAAAGATTTTCCAAAATTTTAAAACTTAATTTTCAACAATTTCTTAAGGTTTACAAAGATTTTCTAAAGATTTCCAAAAACTTTCAAAGACTTTCCTCAATTTTAAAAAATTGTTAAAAGATTCCTGAAAAGGTTTTTCGACAATTTCCAAAGATTTTTTGAAGATTTCCAAAGATTTTCCGAAATTTGCTGCGCTCATTAAAAAATTACTGCTTTTACATATATTTTGCTGCTATGTATTTATATATGCTTCTTTGTCTTCCAACGTACTAACTTTTTTCATTAGGCCAAGTAAAAAAAAGTTGGTTAGCGTCCCCGCCCGACCATTGAAAAAGCCCCCGACCCAATTCTTTTTTAATTTTTTATTTTCATAGTTTTTCTTTAAAAATATTTTAAAGATATTGTACGACTGCAAAAGTTGGTAGAAGTCAGAATCATTTGTCTGAAAACTGACCAAATCTTACCAGATTTTAGAGTCTTCAACAAACTGTAGTAAATTCACCACGCTTTTTCCGTCCATGCCCGTATAAAGTAAGTCGAAAGATAAACATACGTTTTATTGTATTTAGTTTCAAAACGTCGGACTCAAAAAAAAACCTCCCTCCCGACCATAAAATTTCAGAAAAAAAGACGCTAACCAATTCTTTGTTTTTTACTTGGCTTAATATTTATAATTATGACCTTTTGATATCACAGGTTGGAAGCCCAGCATCAGTTAAAACTCTAAGAACAGCTTTTCTCACCCAGCTCAACAAATGCAGTCGTCGAGCGGGTAAAAGAAAAGCTACGTTATTTCTCAAAATCTCATTTCATATTTCCGGTACAGTATACTGTGGAACGATTGTACGAAGCTCACCCCAACGGAACTACTTACTCCGTGCGGTATTTCCGACGGTACGGAATCGAACATTGGTGGAGTTGATCCACCGACTGAATTTTCGATCTGCCAATGTTTTGCAGCAGTTTCAATCTAAAATGAGAACATGCATATGTATGCAACAACACGTATTAAGGTTTTGACAAATCATTAACTCATACCTGATCATGAACTGGGAGCTGAACCATGCAAACTATAAGGAAGCCGAGATCCGATACCTTACCAATGTACATGAAGCGTCAGACTTCCGTCGACCATTTGCTGATTACACGTCAAAATTGCTGAACAAGAAACAAAGTGAAAGTGAAAGTTGAAAGCATAAAACTCGAGCGACGCTTTCCAGAATCCAGGTCAGCAAGCCGCGCCAGGTCGCACATCTGGCTCAGTACGCGAATATCGCTCGTCGCTCGTGCCCAAGTCTGGAAGAAACTGCAAAATTTCTTTATAGGATTATCAAGGTAATTTTAGAGTTTCCAAAGCCCATAAGTACAACGATAAGTACATCGATGTCTGGTTCCCAGGCTCTTGTCTTCCAGGAATTGAGTAGTACTTCCGCGTAACTGTCGCTGATGAGTCGTTGGTATTTATGCGTGCAGTAGGGAACAAAAAATCAGGTGTTAGGTCTGTCGAACGGGCAATTGTGGAACGCAGGTAAGAAAAGGTGCTATATCAAGTAGTCTTGAGTAGTGGAAACTCTGAACAAACAGCTTACGATAACGAATCCTTGCGTCTTAAGAAGTGTTTGTCGATCGGTCTATATAATATATATATAGCACACACAAATTGACAAAGCCACACGAAAGGGCAACTGCACGCGTTTAATTACCGTAAGAAAGCCAACGAGTTTATTGATAACTCATAAGAAGTCTTGCATAAGAAGCACGTTCGTGTTCTTGCTCCAGTTTATGCGGAAAGGCATCTACATGTATTTTTCTCTCAAAACGAGACGCTTCAATTAATGTCAAAGAACTATAAATTAAGTGGATTTTAATTAGTGTCCTAAAACAGTTTAAATTTGGACTTATGACATTGAAACTAATGTTGTCACAGTTTCTTTTGCCTGGATGAGCCTTTTGAAACATTTTAAGTGCACTGACTCAATCAGTTAACGCAAATATCACTTTAAATTTGTCGATGTCTTGTGCCGTTTCTCGTGCCGATTTGCACCAATATTCCGCCATATACAAGCGCGTTCAGGCATTAAAATGCGTTTCCATGCAGAAATGAGTACGGTATAGCGGAACCGTAACTATTTAAATATCGTTTGCTCACACACAATCCAACCAACTCTCGCGTGTTTTTCGCGAGTCACCTGAATTTACATGCAACCTCCCGATCGATCTTCCGACTTTATTAGGTTCTCCACAGGTAAAACTTATTTGAAATTTCTGGCTTATTTCACAGTGAATTGCACACGAAAATTTCGCCGTGAAATTAGCCGTCGGGAGCTCGCAATTTTTCGAAAAATTCTAAACTAAAGGACACAAAACTACAAATCTAAAGTCTGTCCAGTAATATGTGATTCTGGATCAACATAAGTGAGATCACTAATTAAAATTTATTATGATTTTCGACCACAGTCTCTCGATCTACGGCCATTATGCCGTAATATATTAAAACCATTCAAAATGCAGGAAATACCATTCTGGAGACCTCTAAAACATTTCAAACTTTCTGCTGAAGCATGTCACTGCTAGCACTATAAGTCTTCCTAGTTTTCATCTCCAGTCCAGGGTTTGGAATGTATGAACTCAATTCAGCTACACTTTAAATCTAATATGGTTGTGTACATGTATTTGATGGTTAGTAACTTAATACAATCCTCAACAAATATTTTTGTATAATAAATAGCATCTTTGGAACAAAATGAAGTTCTATTCACTCCAGTTTTAGGCCACCAGAATAAATAGTGTATATTAGAAGATTGTCCAAAGATTTTTGAAAATATAATATGCTGCTGCTACTGCTACTGCTACTACTACATTGTACTACTACTACTATTACCAATAATAATAATAATAATACTGTAATAACAATAATAGTTACCAGAATAACCTTTTTTATCATAAATACAACCACATGGAGACATGAGCACTTTTAGCAGTAATTGTTTATTTAATGTACAGGTCTACATAAAACACATTACAACTTGGGGCTGAATGTTTTCCCTACAATAATTAAGTATTACAGTAGTAAGTAAATATCACAAAGATTCATCAAAATGTTATATTGATTATTACACCATCCCCACCTACTTTTATGTACATGTATCCCATCAACAGACTGACCCAAATTATTCAAAGTTTGGCAAAAAATATAATACAGCAAATTTATCTAAAAGGAATTTTCTTGCCATTTAGATAAACAAAACATGACTGTATACATGTTTGACTATTAATTATAATGCTTGTAGTAAGTTATACATGTATTGTTGCACTTTACAGCAAGGTTTCTACTCTTAAGCGAAGCTCTGGCCAATTTTGTCCACATGTTCACTGTCTAACAACAAAAAAGAAACAAAATCCAACAATTGGAAATTTATTCCTAAAAAAAAATCTTCATGGTTTTATGATTAAACTAGTTTAACTGATTTGGCTCATCGTTTCAGTGCACTACAAGTTGATAGCAAGATATTTGTCCAGTCTCTTGATAGTAGACCACCCAGTTGAATGATTTGGTTCAAACCTGTGACTGTCAAATACACTGACAACAGTCTTTCTGTCTCTTGTTCGCTCACGATAACCCACTGTGAAGAAATCAAGTTGAAATTCTGTTGAGTATGAGCAAGCTGTTGTCAATGTGACAGCTCACACCATGCATTTGAGGTTGCCATGGATTCTAAATAATGCATGCAGCAGGCCATGGATTCCTAATAATTATGCAGCAGTTTGAAATACGTAAGAAAGTTTTGAGCACAAAAGAAAAGCAAAGGGAAAGTTAGTACTGGGTACAAGTAATGAGCCTGAGTAAGCAGCAACAAAAACAAACTGCTAAGGTTACCAAACCCCAAGATATTACTTGTGTCATGATAATCTGTTCTTTAGTTTTCTATTTTTGCCAACATAGAGAATTCCTAATCTTTTCAAATGTTAGAGTTTGTTTTGCATAACATCAAATGTAGGGAAAATTTGGGGGTCCCTATGTTTGTTTGGGAAATACATGTACTGTGCAAAATATGGCAAAAAACTGGGGTTTTTTACTTAATTTCTGCAGGGAGACTGGGGTGAGTTTTACAAAAGTCCCCTTTATACATGTAAATTACAGAAATGAGATCATTTTCGTTTTTTATTGCCAGTTATCAATTTGAACTATCAATTTTAAGTAGTATTAAATTGTAAAACATCCCAAAAATTCTGAATTTGTTGCACACTGAAAAACAGTGGAATAACCTTAACAAATCTTATCATTCATATACAACCAAATAAATCATTTTCTATTACTCTGGAGCAGCAGTTTGTAACAAACTCTTTAGAAATATCAAGGGGATTAATTCCCTGGAGAAATTCATACATGTAGCTGCCTCCAAAGAACACTCCTAATTTTATACCTAACTCTAGTTATTATTATATAATTTTGTATTATTTCATTTATTCTATGTAATGGTATACTAGTGTATCTTTGATATTTTTCATTCAAACAGGGTCCCCAAAACAGTGTTTTAGCACTGACAGGACCTGGGGTCTACCCTGTATAAAACCATACCAATTAAGTTCAGGGTTGTCCATGACTTGTAAAGTAGAGGACAAAATGTTAGAAGTAGACAGTTAGTGGACAACACTTGTGCAAGCACAAAAGCTTCTCTATTGGTTCAATATTGGACCATAAGTATTTCACCCATAAAATTTTGCATGGCAGTTTCACATCGGACAAAATGTGTCATTCTCAGCACCTCACTGAGTGAGTTACTTAGCAATCATATTAGAATATTCATTGCTGCACAACGATTGCTTATGATGTCAATGCAAAAAGTTAAGTTAGATTAGTTTGGAGATTGTGTAGCTGCAAGAAAAACCTAAAAACTTTCCATGTGCAGCAAAAAGTTGTCATTTGAGGATAAACAGAGAAAAAAAAAATTTTTCTCAAAATGCATTCATCTGAAGAGCTCAGTGTAAAAACAGCTCAAGTGGCAATTTTAAACCACCCTTCACAAAACCTCAAAATGCTCTGTTTTCATGCAATTCTACTTTGGCCACTGGACTCATATTATGAGGGCAACACCTTATTCTGGTAATCCAAGTTGAGTTTCCTCCCAAACATTACCAAATGACTTTACTTTTGAATGCCAAAGAACCAAATTCCAAAATGGTTAGAAAAGCCTACAATGTGTAATCTCCACTGGGGGTAAAAATACTCCCCCCTCCCTTTCTGGACATAGAGGGGAAAAAAGTGACCAGAAAACCTATTTGTTATGTAAGATTAGCCTAGGAAACAGTAAAACTGCAAAAAAACTAGAATTTTTCTAATATTTTAAAGTCACCTGAAATCATCACTTTTTGCACTGACCTTCTTCAATATTTAATATTGAATGTCATTTATTATTAAATAATTTATAAATATTATTTTTATACATTCACAATCAGATGTAATTAGTTTCTTGAATATTTAACTTACACTGTATCTTGTAAATATAAATAAAAACATAGTTTAAAAAACTGATAAGAAAGTCCTCTGGACCCATGCAATTGTTCAGAGAGAGGATATTAAAGTCAAATCATACATACATACATACATATATACATACATACATACATACATACATACATACATACATACATACATACATACAAATATACATACAAACATACATACAAACATACATACATACATAAATACATACATAAACTTTATTTCGTCTCGAATTTTCAGGGTAGCTATAGTAGCTAATATCTTTGAGGGTACAATAGATAAAATTTATAAGTTATAACAACAAAAAAAAGAAACATATATATATATGATATGATGCAGCTAGGTATCAGGAAAATTGTATTAATTTTTCAGATTAGATTTCTGAATTCGTGGAAGTTAAATACAGATCTATAAGAATCAGGTAGAGAGTTCCAGGATTTAGTAGCTAGGTATCAGAAGGATTGAAGGCCAGAAGTAGTTGTATATGGTTTAGGAAGAGATAAAATATTTGTTCCTCTAAGAGAATAAGTTGTGGAACGTAAAACAAAC
>JAOEHT020411672.1:0-17345 GCA_025448195.2 Parazoanthus atlanticus | reverse complement strand
CGTGCATTCACTTTGGCGTCCCTTTTCGCTGTGACTTTTGAGTGAGCAAGAGTGAATATTATTTCGGTTGTGGATATTTTGTTCTTTCGTCAAACCTACAGTGCAGGGGCCTCAGGGCATTTTGCTTCCGTGGTACCTTTGGCTTTGTTCAAGGTAAGTAACGTGAAATTAATGGCAAGTTGCGTTGCATTTGCAAGTATTCATCAGGGAGCTGAAAGCTTTAGTGTGGAATCTCGTGGTCGACAATGCATGTTTATGAGTCTCGCAAGTTTGATTTTCCACCACGCAGTAGTTCCTTTATCTGCGTGGAATTCGCAAACGATTGATCAGGTTATTGTTTACGGTGATCGTATGTATCGGAAAGCTCTTGCAGATAAAAGAATTCCCGATGAAGCAACCGTTTCAGCCAACTATCTGCCAGTTTCAGTTCAATTGGACGGAGAAGTTGAACGTGCGAAACCGGGAGTTTCTCGCGACCCAGAACCACTTGATACGATACCATCCATGTTGATGGCGGCCGATCATGAGCCACAATGCTTTACGAAACCATCCATTGTGATGGCGGCCGATCATGAGCCACAATGCTTTACGAAACCATCCATTGTGATAGCGGCCGATCATGAGACATAATGCTTTACGAAACCATCCATTGTGATGGCGGCCATTGAGCCACAACTCGAGGCAAATAGAATACAAAGACAAAATTTGTTTGTGAAATATGGGAAAGAATTCCAAGGCCCAACTAAAACTGACCATGAAATCGAAGTCCAGGATCCATACTTTAGCCTTCATTCAGCCCTGAAGAATACTTTTGCAAGAAGTGACCATAGTATTTTAATTCTAGAGGGTTATGCAATGTCCTTAGTTAGGAATGCACAGTCGAGCTTCTATTTCTTTGATTCGCACGCTAGAAATACATATGGTTTGCCAGATGCAGATGGTACTGCGGTTGTCCTAAAATTTTCTGATATTTATGAAGTTGAGAATTTTCTCCTTACGCTTTCAGATGAGTTAGGTTGCTCTTTTTTTGAGATTGTACCAGTGCAATTTATTAGGAATACTGTAGACTGTGAATCATTAGTAGACAAGGTACTTGACCACAACAATGGAATAACCGCATCGGGTGAAAGTTTAATGGATGTGTTGGGCACTTCCCATTCAAACACAATATGTGATAGTAAAGCTCAAAAACAAACTAAGCTGGAAAGAAAAGGGTTGTATCAGCTGAAAAGAAAACTAACAGAAACAGAAGCTGAAAAAAGAGCTAGACTTGGAAAAGAGAGGCAAAATAAAAAGAAACAAAGGTCAGAAGAATGTGAAATTTCGAAACGTAATAGGATTGAGAAAGCTAGGTTGAGTTCTCGTAATAGGCTTTCGAAAGAGTCTAAAGAAGAAAAGCAGAAAAGGCTTGAAAAGAATAGAGAGTACAAAAGAAAAAAAAATTGAGTGCAACTGAAAATCAGAGGCAGACAAGGAAAACAAAACTAACAGAAAGAGAGACTGAAAAAAGAGCTAGACTTGAAAAAGAGAGGCAAAATAAAAAGAAACAAAGGTCAGAAGAATGTGAAATTTCGAGACGTAATGGGCTTGAGAAAGCTAGGTTGAGTTCTTGTAATAGGCTTTCGAAAGAGTCTAAAGAAGAAAAGCAGAAAAGGCTTGAAAAGAATAGATGGTACAAAAAGCAAAAAAAAATGAGTGAAACTAAAGAGGAAAAGCAGAAAAGACTTGAAAAGAACAAAGAGAACAAAAAGAAAAACAAATTGAATGAAATAAAAACAAGAGCTGGAAAGAGAACTGGACTCAGTGAGAAAGAGAGGCAAAATCAAAGGAAACAAAGGTCTGAGCAATGTGAAGTCTCGAAATGTAATAGGCTAGAGAATGCTCGGTTGAATTTTCATGAAAGGTTTTCAAAAGAAACTGCTGAAGAAAGACATGTCAGGCTTGAAAAAAATAGCCAAAACATGAAAAGCAAACGGTCACAAGAATCAGCAAACATAAATAGGCTTGACAAGGATAAGGCATGTAAAAGAAAATGATAGTGAAAAACATGCTAGGCTTGACAAACAGAAACAATACAAAAGATCAAGTCGATTTTTAAAAAAACAAAAAGAAATCACAGATAAGAAAAACTATTTGAAAGAATTTGATATTAGTAAAAATGGAAAAATCCATGAACAGAGCTGGGCAAAGTCAAACATGGCAAAATTTCACAACTCTGTTAAGTATACAACTCTCCAATGTTCAATATGCAAAGAAGCATGGCCATCAAAATCTAGGCCCACGATACAGCCAAATTATGTATGTTTGAGGTGTTCGAGGGATAAACATTCAACGAAAAAGTTTTCCGCTGAAAACAAAATGACACCATCGCCAGTGCCACCACAGCTACAATGCTTGACTCAAACAGAAGAAATGCTAATTGCTCGTGCATTGCCAATCATGCGAGTATATATAAAACCGGGGCGGCAGAGAGGTTGCTCGGGACATTGCATAAATTTGCCACAAAATGTACAAGAACTTGCATCGTCACTTCCAAGATACCCTAAAGACTTGCCAGTAATTGTTGTAAAGATGAAAGGGAGAAACGATACTTTTAGGGATGTTACTGTCAGAAGGCAAAAAGTGCAAGATGCTTTACTGTGGCTCATAGAGAATAACCCTCACTACGCAGACGTAACTATGAATATTGAGTGCTTGAGTTTGTTGCCTGAAAATGGTACTCCCTCAGATCTTTTGACATGCGAAACTAAACATGACATTGTTCAGAACAAACTCCAAATTTTGATTTGGGACCAATAGGAAGCACTCCATCTGAGGAACAGGTGTATGATGGCTCTATTGATAAAAACAGTTTTCCGCCTATTGGTCAACAACAAGAAGAAGAACTTGCAGCTATTAGAAACCAACTTTTTTCCAGCCAACCAACTGAATGGCCAACCATTGAAGACAGTCCCATAAATGAGTACCAGACACCTTTCTTAGCTACAATGGCTTTTCCCACACTATTTCCTGATGGCAAAGGTGATCCGACAAACCAGGAACTGTTAAGAGATGTATCTCTTCATGAAAGAATAAAACATCTTATGAAATTTGCTAAATTTTTAGATGGGAAATGGGTTTATAGGTTTGCTAACCACCCCAGGTTTTCATACTGGGCTCTAAACATGATACAACGAAGGCAAATATTGCAGCAAAGTGGCATATTTTTAAAACAAAACCCAGATGAAGCTCATTTGAGTATTGAAGAATTAAGGGAAATGGCATTATCTAATAGCTCAGATACTTTCATGAAGAAAGTTTCAAGATATGTTGCTAATATTCCTGGCACAAATTCTTATTGGAACAAAGTCAGAGAAAACCTCAAAGCAATTATATCAAGCAAAGGACCACCAACAATGTTTTTTACTTTTTCATCAGCTGATATGCATTGGCCTGAACTTCATGACCTTTTCGGAGACAGCAGCAACAACAGCAATTCAAACAATGATAGAAGACAAAATGTAATCAGCAACCCTCATATAGTTGACTGGTTTTTTACCCAGCGATTGGAAAGTTTTGTTAAGTTTTGGCTATATGAAACTCTTGACGCAAAGTGGCACTGGTTTAGGTATGAGTACCAAGGTAGAGGAAGTATTCATTGTCATGGTACTGCTAAATTTGCACAATGACCCAGGACTTTGTGATCTGGCTGAGATAGCTCTAAGAGGATTTTTAGCTCAGAAACTTAAAGATGAAAACAGTTGCGAAGAAACAACAGAATTAGACCGTGATATTGTAGTTGGTGAGGAAGCAGCAGAGACTGTATGTCAGTATGTTGATTGGCTGTTATCGACTGTAAATCCAGTTCCACCTGATGAAGATATCTGGATTAAACCTACAACCCATCCATGTCAAAGACGACACGAGGATATTCCTGATTCTGAGGACAACTATGATTATGTATACTTGCTAAATACAGTACAAAGACACACTCACTGTAGCACAAATTATTGTTTAAGAAAGAAACAGAACAATTCAGAATTGAAGTGCAGATTTAATTTCCCTTTTGAACATTGCCCGAAAACAAAACTTCAATTTGAAGAAGTCCATTCTAAAGATAGCAGCATACAATACAGAGCAAAAATTGTTACTCAAAGAAACGACCCCAGACTCAACAACAACCAACAACTCCAACTGCAGGGATGGAGAGCAAACTGTGATATTCAGGTGGTCATTGATCACTATGCTTGTGTCGAATATCTCACTAAGTATGCAGCCAAGAGCGAGCCCAGATCCCCAATCTTAAGACAAGCATTTAATTCAGTTGTCCAATTTTCAGGGGGCAACAGTAACCCACATAAGACTATAAAAAAAGTTGTTATGAAAACACTTGGAGAAAGAGATTATGCTGCTCAAGAAACAACGCACCACTTGCTTTCTCTAAAACTACACAGTTCAACCTACACTGTCACTCCAATTAGTCTGAATGGTTCACGCAAAGTGAGAACAGATATATCCGAAGACAATGACACTTGTACAGATAACTCGCTGCTCGATGTCTATGCAAACCGTCACCAACACAACAAATCATCTGCGGTTAGAAATATTAATTTTGTCCAAGTTGCGACACAATACCAATTTCAAAGTAAAACCCAAAAGCTTGTTGATCTGCCACAAAATGTTGTACCCAGGATATTTCCCACCTACTCTTCTAATCCCAAGGGAGAACATTTTGCTTTGTATTGTAAGTATCAGATCCTAAGGTACAAACCCTGGAAGGAAAATCAGAACAATGCTTGGGGTAACCAAGAACCAACCGACCAACTCTTCATCGATACATGGCAAGAATTCCTTCAGACTCCATATGCCCAAACCCATGTACCTGACTGGTTAGACAAATTGGAAACAGTCATTCTAAACCAGACTCAAGCCCAATATGACTCCCAACATGAACAGGGTACCTTAACTCGTGATGAATGGATGATTTTATCTGACCTTCGCACACCATTTGAAAATGCTGCACAGCCTGAACAACCAAACTACAACTGGCATGAAGATCAAGGAAGTTATACAGAACAGCAAATTGGAGAAATGCCTACTTGGATAAAAACAAAGAAAGAACAGACAGTTAGAACAGAACAATATCAAGTAGTTGATGTCAACAGTTTGAATGAAATGCAAAAACTTGCTTACCACATCATCAATTCACATTTGGATAATGAGTGTGATGACAATGAGCCTTTATGTCTTATAGTAACTGGATTAGCTGGTACAGGGAAAAGCTATCTTATCAATGCTATTCGCAGCAAATTGCAAACTTGATGTGAAGTTACTGCCACAACTGGCAAGGCTGCTTATAATATTCAAGGTGTAACAATTCACTCGCTACTTAAACTACCAGTTGCCAGCCAAGGTTACAACAACCTGAAGGGACAAACTTTATGTAGATTACAAGAAAGTCTCAAAGAAGTTCATTGTATAATCGTTGATGAATACTCTATGCTCGGCCAAGTTGCTTTTGGCTGGATGGACAGACGTTGCAAACAAACAACTGGAAATCATCACAAACTTTTTGGTGGAATAAGTCTTGTCTTATTTGGTGATCCAGGCCAACTCCCACCTGTAGGTGATAAACCCCTGTACCATGCACAACCATCAAGTGAAGTTGGCGAACAGGGTTATCAGGTATACAGAATGTTTGATAAAGTTGTCAAATTGAAGGTTAACCAACGCGTTGAAGGTGCAAGCCTTGAACAAGAGCAATTTCGGGAGCTTCTGTCAAGACTTCGCACAGGAGACTCGACAGTGGAAGACTGGAACTTGCTTCTCACTCGTCAACCCTCTAAGGTTTTAAACTTGTATGAGTTTGGTGATGCTATTAGGTTGTATTATGGGAATGAAGAAGTTGCCAACTATAACAATGAACAACTCAATAACCTGAACCAACCAGTGGCACGCATAGATGCACGACACTCCTCAGCTGCAGCACAAGCAGTAAATTCTGAAGATCTTGGTGGATTAGAACCCACAATATTTCTTGCCAAAGATGCACGAGTAATGTTGTCAATGAACTTGTGGCCCAAAGTTGGCCTTTGTTATGGTGCTACCGGAAAAGTTATCAATATCATCTATAACCCAAACCACCAGCCACCAGACCTACCTATCGCTGTCATTGTACCCTTTGACAATTACACTGGACCTTCATTTAGTGACTCTTTGCCATCAGCTGTACCTATATGCCCTGTTACCATATCAGCACCAACTACAGTCAATCACCACGAAAGACAACAGTTACCCCTTAGACTTGCCTGGGCCTTAACAATCCATAAGAGTCAAGGATTAACTTTAGAAAAAGCATGGGTTGATATTGGAAAATCAGAAAAGACTGCTGGAATCTCATATGTTGCAATCAGCAGAGTAAAAAAGCTTTCAACTTTGGTGATTGAGCCTATGACTTTCGAAAGACTAACAAGCTTAAAAAAGTCAAAAAACTTGAAATTCCGACTCGAAGAAGAAAGTAGACTAGAAACTATTGCAAACTCAACCTTAAACAAATTTGGTAACTTTTAAGTTTCCAACTACAAACCAGAAACCACACTTCTTAATTGAAAAAAATAGGCGACTATAGTAACATCCCATTATAAAAATATATGACATTTTAAAACGTTTTCTGTTATCCTACAAGTGCTATAAAAACTCCAAATATTTAAGAAAGCAAAGACTTAACAAAAGATATTCACTGGTTACAATAACTTTGTTTGTAAGATATTCCCTAAGAAAATTACTAGTAATTGTTTTATCAAAAAAGTTCATCAAACTACTTCTAGACCAATAACTTAAAACAAGCTAAATCAGGAGACAACATAAGGAAATAAAGTACAATATCTTAAATAAAAATAAGCAAATCTAGAAATTCGAAACCTGTTGCCAAAAAGTAAGTAGATTTATAGTAACCTTTTTTGTCACTCCCTTGCCCCCCTCTCCCCATTTCCAATCGAGACCCAATTCAGTTTGCATAAATTATTTCTATCCACTACTATTCCCCTTCCAAGTGCTAATGTAGATTTCACCATTTCTCACTCCAGACATTTTGAAAATGAATGAGGATACGAAGAGCCCTGAAAAGAAACAAACTGCAGACATCACCAAGAGTAAGTATTGTACCAAATACACTCACAACAACTTAACTGCAACCACAAAACACCCCTAAATTCCTTTGGCTGTGCGCTCTTATTTTGTCCTTGTTGTTTTTGTTCATGTACTAAGCACCTACAAACAACAACGGAAACAACATAAGATCAGATTTACCCATATCAAAACAGCACAACCAAACAAATCTTACAATCTTTTAAATGTTTTTTAGACAAATCTTACAATCTTTTAAATGTTTTTTTTAGATGAAGAACTACATTGCTTCGTACAAAGCCTCCAAACCCATAACAAGTTCCCAACATGCGACCTCCAGATGTCAGAATCGTCAACAATAAGTGCCATTTGTTTTTCACCACAGAAAACGCAGTCTTTAAAACTTGCAATGCAAAACAAGTCACCCATCAAATTGAAGAAATATGAGTACAACGAAAAGTACGAAAACATTGCAATAAACAACCGGACCATTATCAATATAACGACTGAGGTACCAGATTTTAAGCCAATGGAACCCGTGCACAATAAGGAAGTGCCAATAGCGAGAGTAAAGCAGATGACTTCCTTCAAGTCAGTTATTATGAAGGGGACTGTGAAGAACCTTTCGTCTCTCAAATTCGTACAAACCAACAATGGGGAAGCACTTAAGAAGAGAAACGCCACAATAGTAGATCCAACTGGATCGATAGAGGCATTATTTTGGGGAAAGTGGGCGGATGAAATTGAGGAAAATGGAACCTACAAGTTTTTTAATATGAAAGTAAGAAAAGACAAGTTCACCCAAGAACTGTATGTTAACACACCTGAGCATGGGTTCAGCCTCGAAAATGCAAATGATTTTAAGTCAGGAACACACCTGGCATCTATTTTTATTAGTTTTGCATTATTTTTGAAATAATGCGTTACAATATCAACATGTTCGCAGATATTGTTACATGCCTGCAGTCAGAATTAGAAACTGTTGTTGTTGTTTATACAGGCCCGTAGGGAGAGGGGGGGGGGGGGGTGCGACGGGTGCGTGCATAATTTTATGGCATGACGCGCCGCGGTAGTCACCACACGACATTTAATAAACAAAGATAAAAGCATTGCACTGTTTGATGTCAGTCGGTGAAGAAAAATAAACACTCTAAAAGTAGTATTTCATCAGAAAACGTCGGACGACACGTGACGTCGTCGTGCTATGAAAATATTAAGAGATTTGCGCAAGGTAGTATGATGCAACAGATTGCATGAACATTTTTCTCTGTTGCGTTAGTTCAGCAGTTTCTTGGCTTTGCTGAATCGCGATAAAATGGGTCGAAAAGAACAAGAGGAGAGAAAGAGAAAAGCCGCTGCAAAATCATGTCAATCGATGGATTCCTGGGTTATCCGTAAAACACCTCGTCAGGAACCTGAAAGTGCGAACAGTGATGACGTCCCAGCTTCAGAAGTATCGCAGTCAAGTCCAGTTTCGGATGAAAACGTTGACAGTAAATTGAAATGTTTTATATTAATTTTAGTGTATGTCATAAAAAATATTAGAATACATCTGAATCTTCCGGAAATCGATCGAGAAATGAGAAGTCAGCCAGAAATCAACTGAATTTGTATATGGGACAACTATAAACTTCAAAATTATACAGAGCCGTGAACGGTTCACAGAAAGCGAGAAAGGTCAAGAAAGCAGACCAACCTAGCGTGATTGTTTTGAAAGTTAAAAAAAATCGGATTTGCCTTGTAGTTTTTGTTTCAATGTATTCTATCAAGTTTGAAACAGTGTCTTTGTGGGGTAGCATGGCATAGGATTTTTACTTAATTTTTTTTTTAAAAAAGGAATAAAGTGAGAGGGGAATGGGGCGAGTGGGAAAACAGTGCTGGGGCCTCGGGCGGAGAAGCTCTAACAGGAGTAGCCAACCCGCGTGTTTCATTCTCCAGTTTTATATACTAAACTGTACTGCGCAAAAGCTTTATAGTCATTAACTGCAAACTGTTTTTCCTTGTTACCCAAGCCCTGGTACCTGAAAGAGACAACAGTTCAGTTACTGACAACAGTGCTAAGCAACATCCAACAAACGCAGAACCAACTCGCCTTCTCAATGATCTTGGAAAGGTTTTAGATGACTCGATGTCTTCTGAAGCTGTTGCCGCTGCAATGAAAACTCTGTCCGCCGGTCAGAAGTACAATCTGCTCAAGAATAATTTTGTACCGCCAATGCACTACGAATTTCCAACGCGATTTCTTCATCAGTGTCAAAGAGGCTTCCAGTTGCGATATCTGAAGGAATATCCATGGATGGTCTGTAGTCCTTCACTGGATGCAGCATTCTGCAAACACTGTGCCTTGATGATGCCTTTAGAGGGGAGGATGAACAAATGTACACTTGTGAACAAACCTTTCACAAACTTCACGAAAAAGCAAAAGATCACCAGGGTACTAAGTACCATCAAGAGTCCATGATTGCGGCAGACTGCTTTCTGAACTCTGTTGACAAACCAGGACAAAATATTAACAACCGTTATGACGATGAGAGAGAAACAGAAGAATATTAAACGAAACAGGCACGTTATTGAATGTGTTGCTGAAGCTGTTCTGTACTGTGGCCGTCAGTGCAAAGCACTGCGAGGAGACAATGAAGATCTGAGCATTGATGGCTGAAACAATGCAAATCAGGTAAAAAAATCTGGAAACGTGGGAAATTTCTTGGCAGCTCTACAAATGATAGCTAACCACGATGAAATCCTAAACGAACATTTATACAGTATTGGCCTTAGCAACAGGAATGCTAAGTATATATCGCCGCAAATCCAGAATGAAGTCATAGAGATAATTGGAAAAGACATTATCTTGAGCAAACTGGTAAAAGAAATTCAAGCTGCCAAACTGTTCAGTGTTATGGCTGACGAAGTAACCAGCCATAGCAAAGAGCAACTAGCTCTGTGTGCCGCTTTGTTGACCAGAAGAACGAGGTCATGGAAGAATTCCTTGCATTTCTTCACCTCCCAAGGATAACTGGTAGTGTTATAGCTGACACAATCATCACTACCTTGAA
Source organism: Parazoanthus atlanticus (assembly GCA_025448195.2). Lineage (NCBI taxonomy): Eukaryota > Metazoa > Cnidaria > Anthozoa > Zoantharia > Parazoanthidae > Parazoanthus > Parazoanthus atlanticus. The sequence goes on along the minus strand of JAOEHT020411672.1, from coordinate 7,188 downwards.
AGATCTAGGCCTCGAGATTAAAAACATCAGGGGACAAGGATATGACGGAGCAGCCAACATGTCCAGTGACAACGTGGGTGTTCAGCGGCGGATTAGGGAGCATTCACCAAATGCTGTGTATGTTCACTGTAGCGGCCACTGCCTGAATCTTGTGATTTCACACAGCCGTGCTCTGCCACATATCAGAAATGTCCTTGACAAACTGAAACACTGCAGCTTGTTTTTTCAAGGAAGTCCAAAACGTGAAGGTAAGCCAGACCACATAATTCATATATAGACACTTCTCCTATTCTATATATTTTACTAACACTAAAAATCAAACTAAAATCAGTTATCTTTATTTTGCACGTATTTCGTCCCATGTATTTTTTGTTTTCAGCTGCATAACTCAGTACAGTACAGTACAGTAAAACCCCGTGTACAAGAACCTATTAGGCTAAACTTTTGATTTGGACCCCCTTTACATAAGAACCTGTTTAGGCTAGAATTTCAAAGCAGGTTCTTATTTTATCAAATAGAGTCAAAACTAAATATTTATAAATCAAAGAAAATAAGCTCTTCACAAAGTAATGAAAATGACACAACCCTGGAAATGTCATTCAGATAAAAAACGTCTATATGGGAAAATATAGATTATTATACGCGGGGTTTTACTGTAAGTACATTTTCACAAAGTCAAAGCATTACACTGAGTTAAATAAGAAACGCTGCTTCATTGACAGGTCTTCTCCAGTCCATCATAACGAAGGAGTTGCAAGAGGCTACACGCCGCAAGGCTCTGATTGACATGTATCGGACAAGATGGGCAGCACGACACACGGCTTACACACACTTCTACCAGGCACACCTTTACATCATCACCGCCATGGAAAACATTGCCTATGGTGTCAATCAGGAGTTGTGCAGAGAAGATTTTCAAGATGTTGTGTGGGATCGCAAAAGCAAGGACGACGCCACAGCAATATTGGGAAATCTAACTTCTTTCGACTTCATTGTCTCGTTTCTTGTATTATACGAGTTCTTGTCCCACCTGTCTGGCATCACATTTAAACTACAGGGCCGCACAGTGGACATAATCAACGCATATCAAGAGGTATTTTCTTTTTCTCCTTATGTTTTGTATTTGTCAAACAAAAGATAACTAATTCATAATACTCAACAGAAAATTATAAAAAAAGACACAAACCGTTGTTCAAAGACACATTTGAGAGCCGATTAGCTAACCCCTGATTAAATTCGCTAACCCACGATTAGAATCCATAATATAAGTTTTCTTGTTTTGATTTTAACGCGACTACGTCATTTCAATAATTGTAAACATGGCGGATGTGTCATCTGTTTCAATTGCTAAGAGGCCAAGGAAAACTAACTTTTGTCAGTCAGAAATTGCAGTTTTAACTGACATGGGCGAGGAAAACCTCCAAATCCTTCAGTCAAAACTGACAAATTATGTTACAAACTCTAAAAAGAATGCAATTTGGGCAAGTATTACTGCCACGGTGAATGCACTTGGTGTTGCCGAGCGAAGTGAGAAGGAAGTGAGAGACAAGTGGAAGAACTTGACCAGCAATGCCAAGCGGGAGTTTTCCCAGTATGGGAGAGAAGGAAGAAAGACAGGTGGAGGACCGGCTCCAAAAGCCCCAGCCCCAGTGACAGCGAAAATCATTGATATATTTAAAGACACGCCATCTTTCAAGGGACTAGCAGGGTTCCAGTCGCATCCAGGCAAGTTGATTATAGTAATATAGTACATGTATATTCGTTGGTTGTTTTGGTTTGTCATGTTTTATTTAGCGTTGTGGAATACCTCTTTAAATGTTCTGGCTCATTGTAAATGTCGTAAATGCATAACCAACGATAAATCACAATGAAGATGGGGGGAATAGTTGTGCTTGCCCTTGTTAAGTTTGCAAACGGTAGAGCCTCTGCGGCTCTAGACTAGAGCTTTTCTTTGCTATATTTGTATCTTATACTCTTGCAGAAAACGCAACAATTGAATCTGTAGTCTTAGTTGAGCAAGAATTCCCCAAAAGTATATGAAATTAACAAAAGAAAACATTTCAAAATTTTACTTCCGCATTTGGGACACTTTAAACATGCATCGTACAGTTGCATAATTAAGAATACACTTGAATACCTTTCATTGCAAAACTGAAGCAAGTACAATATATAGTATACATGTACTTGCTTCAGTTTTTCCGAATAGTGACATGTACTTGCTTCAGTTTCTCCGAATATTCTCCTTGAATAGTTTCTCCGGAAGTTGGAGGTCTACTAGTGCAAAACCGAAATAAGCAACATATCAATTTGTTAATTGAAACGGTCAACAACAACTGAACGAGTACATCCACAAGTAGCACAACTTGCGAAGAAGCTATATTCCTTAGATAAATTCCTTCTGAAATAGTTTTTAATTGTATTTTCTTTGCTACTAAATTGTTATAAAATGTGGTCTTAATCTGAGAATAACACTTTCATTGTCAAGAAAAACAATTAAAAATCATTTTACTTTGCTGGCAGTATTTTTAAAAATATGTTGTTTTGGTGTATATTTTAATTTGTTAATATATTTATGGCTGTTTAATGAAGTCTTTGTTTAAAATATTCAAAAGTACTGTAACTCAAATGAAGCCCCTTTAAATGCCCATTGTGATCTTCAGACGTTGTGCCCTGGCAGCATGAAGGAATGCGGTTGTAGTGGTGCCATCAGAGTCTGGAACTGCCCCTAGCTCCACACAGCTAGAGAATAGCAAACAGCAAGAACCATTGATATCGTTGCATCAGGATATTGATGATGACGTGGTGGAGAAAGTGGTGGAGAAAGTGGTGGAGAAAGTGCCAGAGTGTTCAACTAATGTAAATGTAAATGCTAAGAACATAAAGAAGGCAGCAGCTATGCATATTGTTTCTCAGAATGATGTTCTTAGAGAACAGTATTTTGCTTTAAAGCAACAGCAAGAAAATTTCAAGTTGAAAACAAAGAAACTTCAACTGCAGATTTATTTGCTTTCAAAAAACCTTGAGCCTGCAGAAAAGGAGAATCTCCCTTTTGAGATATAATAACCATGGTTCTAAAGTGATTGCATCAGGCTTCAATCAATTTTCACCTACATCTACCACGGCAAAATTGAATGGGAATTTCTAAATTTTTAAATTAATACACAATTGGGAAAATAAACTTGAAATGATGTTAATTGCCTTGAAGATCTAGAATTTGTTTGATGGTGTTCTTTCGGACAGACGGCTCAATCCACTTGATATTGCTCCATCTCGCTTTACAATTAACTTGTTCAAACTGCATGTTCTTGAGCTTCAAGTTTTATTTTATTCCAGTTTGTTCAAAATTTACAAATTGCATCTTAAGCTGATGGAACGCAAAGGATAAAAAATTCCAGATGAATTGAGAATTTTTCTAATCAAAAGTTATTTTATTTGTGAACTCTTTTTCTGACTTACATATCATCTGCACCTAGTCCTTGGTGTGACTGCCCCAAGCACAAAGCATGGATCCATTTGTCACTATTTTATAATGATACCTTGATTGCATGGAAGTGTTTTTAAGATCATGCATGTACATGTATCAGTTTTTAAACTGAAAGGTAGAATGCATAGAATTATGTTCCAAATTTATTTGTTTATATGATCACTGTAACTCTGCTTCAATATACAATAATTTAATGAAGAAAATTTAATTTTGAATTTGTCTGGTCTAAGTTCAGCCAATTACAACTGTGCAAATGACCCCGCAAAAGGAAGAATGGGTCCAAGTTGGGCTGTGACGTCATTTACAGAAGTCATTCTCCGAGTCTTCAGTCGCTACTACTACACAAACTTCAGGCATTGCTGTACTATCTCACAAAAGAAGAAAACATGCAGCGAACAGTGCAGAAACCAAACAACCAGGCTAAAAGTAGTGAGCTATTACCAGTTTCTTTTGACTGTAAAGTTGTAAGTTGTTTTCATTGATTTTTCCTACAAATGCATGTTATAGAAATATTCAGTAAATTTCAATCTAGATACGGTATAGTTTGTCACCAAATTACGTCAGAGCTGAGCCTACATCGTGCTCTTATGTCCCTCCGGTAATTGATCCAATGGAAGGTTCGCAAACTCAGCTATGATTGGAAGGTCATATCAACCGTGAACTCGCCCCTTTCAAAATCCTATATCCGCCCCCACATATACCTGTATTCGTTTTATTTTATTTTGTCGCAAACACTTTTTTAATTTTTAAAACACTGAAAGGAGGATATCTGATTTTATAATAAGCCCCACGGATCCTCGCCATTATCTAGATATACTTGAATTAATAACTAGATCTAAATTATAGTATTAGTTGTATATATCAATGGCAAATAAACTGTTTACTGTTTACTCGTAATACTTTGTGTTGGCCGCACCAGGGCTCGGTGTTATCACCTTTGAGTAAGCAATAACTCTACTGAACTTAAAAACGATTCTGACATTATTTTGCTGGGAACTGTGCTGGAATTTAGTATGTTCGATATTGTGGCATTACTGAGTGGTTTAACGAGAGAACGTAAGTGCATTTTAATATATGTTGGGTAACGTGCAAGAAATATACATCGATCGGAATATTGGCCGAATTTATACTAGAGACGAATTATCCGTCTGAGACGAATTATTCTTCTGAGACAGATAATTCGTCTAGATATAAACCCGGTGTTAAGACGAATTATGGTCCAAAATTCGTCTTTGCTTGATTCGTCTGTCAGCACGTCTGTAAGACGTGCTAACAGACGTATAATTCGTCTCAGACGGATAACTCGTCTCTAAATTTATATCTAGACGGAAAACGAAGACGGATTTACTGGCAGTTTTGACTTGAGGGAGTCTGGTATCTAGCTAATTGCAAGGATTCATGGGATACGGTTTTCAAAATGGCGTCGAAAAAGATCCAGATCCAGACGAATTTTCCTCCAAATTCGTCTCTCGAATTTATAATAAGTCGAATTACTCGTCAGACGGATAATTCGTCTCTAGTATAAATTGGGTCAATACATAACAAAATTCGAAAGTTTGACCTGCACTGAATACGATGAATCAAATACGGGATATTAAAGTCAGTGAATTTGGCATTCATAGTTTATAACACGACAACTATCCAGGATATTGTATTGTGACTTACCAACTCTAATTAACGGGTAAAAACCCTCAAAACGCCGCTCCCGGCCTCAGTCAGTTTAGAGTTCTCCAAACAATTGGTTGTGAAAAGAGTTGCAATTTACAAACGTAACGGAGAAAGCCCAGAGACATTAAACGAATTCCTCTGGTGGACAGATGCGAAAGTGAAACGGCACTCTCAGCAAGTATATATTGTCATTTCCGCGGCCCAATATCAATTTATGGGCGGCAACTGAGCATGCGCCTCGACGTGACATCTCAAGTATGTCACTCTTGGAGGCTGGTATGTTATGTTGAGAAGCAAGAATAATAGATGAAACAATTTTAAATATCAAAAGAAGAAAAACGCCATTACATTCACCAAATTCAAGAAGGGTTGCTGGGTTATTCTGAGAATACAGAAATCGAACAATACCGTCTTAATCCGGGGTCAGACGAGCATGAGAGTCGATGACAGTTGAGAGTTTCGTTTGACCGCCAACTCACATGCATGAGCGCTCTCATCAACTTTGAACATGTATTAGCGGTTAGTGCATGAGTGAATATGAGTAGACCTGCCAACCCCTGAAGGTCAAAAAACGTGAGAGCCAGCAAAAAAAATTGTGAGATTTACAAGAAAATCGTGAGATTTCAGAAAAACGCCTTGTTCTGGTAATTGGCCCTGTTTAAGACCGTTACATAGTGAAAAATATCAAATCCTGTTCGTTTCTCTGTTTATTGTCGGTGCTTCTCGTTGTAACAGGACGTTCCCTTCTTTGACGACTCTATCACCTCTTTATCGGGTCGCATCGCGGGCACAGATGATTAATTTTGTGATGGTAAAGAAAAATAAATATATGGAATTTTTGCCGATCAGATTACATGGACTTGGAAAGAGCCATTATTGTGTTTTAGCGGCACAAACAATACTAAAAAACTGCTTACAGCATGATTTTAGAGCTTCCTTTCTTTTTGGCATTTTTCTCTAAAAATCGTGAGATTTCAGAACTTTTGCCGTGAGATTGTGAGAAATGTATCAAAATCGTGAGATTCACGCCAAAATCGTGAGACTTGGCAGGTCTGGACCCCTCCTCCCCCCTCCCCACCCCCCGCCGCAAAAAAAGAAAAAGCATTTTTTAAAACAATGATTGAAAGAGAGTCATTTTGCTAGTGCATCATTCCTGGTGACGATTCTCCACCGTCACCGAATCATATACATGTACTTTATTTCCTTGAACAACCGCCTACAGGGTAGTTTATACAAAAGGGTGGGGGGAGGGTGAGTAGTGTATAATCAAGGGCCTAAAGAGAGTGTTCTCAAGAGTGTTTACAAAAGGACTACTTTAAAGGATGCTTACCAAAGATCATACTTGCCGAAGATATTTTCTACTAAAGAACTTTATGTGATGGCAATTTCACGTTTTCAAGTAAAAGCTGAGCTACTTTAGTCACTCGTGATCAAAGAGAGAGCTTCTTCGTATTCAAGAAAATACGGCAATTGTGCTACAACATCGTTTTAATATCTTCGCGGACTGAAAATAAAGGGTGCACGATATGTTAACTGGTCCCCAAAGTACTACTAACAGGGACGTAAAGGGATTTGATCAAAGGCTACGTTCACACGGTACCGGACAAATTTCCAACCGGTTAAAAATTCTTGCGTTTAGGGATTCCGTTCACACGGAACCACGCTAACCGTACGAAAATTTAGACGCCTGGCCGTTCAAAAATTCGGCTTCCAAAATCGAGGACTATTTTTTGGCCGGTACATATACGGTAGGAATTTCGACCGGCACGTACGGTGTGAACACCTTGAGCGTCGAAATTTTTGTACGGTTAGCGTGGTTCCGTGTGAACGGAACCCCTAAAGGCACGAATTTTCAACCGGTTGGAAATTCGTCCGGTACCGTGTGAACGTGGCCTAAAATTCGACCTCCAAGCCGAGGACAAATTTTTAGTCGCTATGGTCAAAATTAGCGCTCTGCGCATGGTCAGATGGTAAAACTACTGAAACGGTCAAGGGGGGGGGGGGGTTCGGCGAACCTCCCCCCCTCGATGTTTGTG
>JAOEHT020410819.1:0-17353 GCA_025448195.2 Parazoanthus atlanticus | reverse complement strand
AAGTAAATACGTTGTTGTATGATTTAAAATAAAATCACACAACAACGTATTTTACTTGCAGATTATAAAAATTAGAAGCATTTAAGTGAGGCACTTGTTCCTTAAAGTATGCATGACTTATTAAGCCAGGTAACGGGATTACAGGTTGAACCTGAGATTCCGATATAGGTACCGAATTAAACGAGACATGCAAAACCTTTCTGTGAACCTCCGCTGAATATGTGTTAGTTTATTTCATATAGTAATTCTGACTTGAATGACCAAGTGGCAGTCTTTGCTCAACATTTCAGCCGAGTAAATCACTATATGGTCTATACTTCTTGTACAAACGGCTCAGGGGTATGAAAGTGAAGTACTCAATTAATACTAGTTACCTGGAATGACCCAAAAGATTACACAGCCAGGTAAGGAGATTACAATTTAAACAGGTACTTTAACATGTTGCCGAACATGGGCAGAGAACACGCACAAACATATTTTTTCACAGTTTTTGTGAATTCAGTGTTTTATTTAAGGTTTGCTTTCATAAAGTAATTTGCATTCATTGATCATGATCATGCATTTATTGATATATATCATATACTTGATACATGCTTTTTTCCCAACTCGATATTTTAGCCGGGTATATATGTGTGTGTGAGAAACTCTGAGAGATAAGTGGAGCTCTTGTGATGTTCTCACTAGTGAAGGTAGCGAGAGAGCTTGGTATGTAATCAGATTAGAAGTAATTCCCAATAGGAAACATCGTTTATTTGATTTATAGGTTTATGGATTAATGGTTTTGCCGTGGGAATTGGAAATTTTTGTGGTATTCAACATATGAGAGAAATTAGTATACATTGAACGTTGGTATCTATCTTTGTGAATTTGCTCTAAGAAAAATACTCGATCCACCACCCCTGTAGTTTGAAGTTTAAGAAAAATAATTGTCAAAAATACCAAAAATGCGAAATGCTGTCAAATGTTGTCTACTATATTTGTCGTTTTACTCATGCCCGATGCAAATTCTGACATTTATTAGACTAACTGTTGTTTTGCAAATGCCAATAGCGCTGATCCGGCTGGCACTGTGGAACTGCATGAGCAACTTCTAAGCAAATGTTTAGGGCTGGGAAAATAAAATCATTTTGAATCTTGAAAGTGTAAATATTGGTTGGAAACAAAAATGACATGGCTCCAACACAGCAACGATATTCTTCAATCTTCCATTCTAACAGATAATTACTGTGTGATTACACCAAACGTTTTAAAAGTGCAAAATTCATTTTAGTATCAAGAAAGATTTAATTTTGAAAAGGGCAAAGTGCAAAGGGTACTATCAAGATCCAAAGAGATCGTGGGAGCTTTTATTCACCTAAATTTGCTTTTTCTTGTATACATAAACAGCTTTAGTTTTCGAAATACGTCGGCCGTAAAACACGATCTCTGTTATTGTGCAATTTGGTCTTAAATAGCTGTATATCGTTGAATGTTGATCAATATTGGTTTACACTTCATTGACATTGGTTTCATCTGTAAGGGGGCTGAGAAAAAGTGTCTTTAGTTTGGTGATAAAATATACCAAACAACCAAAGCAAACAACCCTAGTGTCTTTCTTCTAAAGTATAAATACTCACTTTACCGGCAAAGAAACATCTGCACCTTGTACTTACTTTTAAAAGGTTGACGTTTATAGTGTATAAAGCTTTTAATTTCGTAGGATTTCCCCTAAAGGAATGTATGGGTGGAGGTGATAACATATCCACTGATTCAGATGTGTCATTGGAGCTTGTCCAAACAGCAGAGGTATTACGTTTGCGTGCGAACCAAGACCCCGTTTATGGTGAACTCATTCGAGGTATAGAAGGCGATAATTGGTCCTCCGTTAACGTTTAAGAGAAAAACGTCAATGAAATGTGACTTCTGTGCAAAACAATTCGTATGAATTAATATTTTCATTGAGTTGGACTTTAGAACTTCAACTTGTTATAAATAATATATTATCAACGACCTCGTTTATGATATTATTTTGGGTGGAAGAAAAGATCTAAAGCATTTAACGGAACATAAACAGTGTCAGTGTCAGTAACACGTTTCACAGACATGTTAAACTCTTGTTATCGATCCAAGGACGTCTAGCTGACTGCATTTATGACACATAAGAACTGAAATAATGCCAGTGTTTTGGCGTCAATGATTCTTGTTGCTTCGCTGAGAACAATACAATACAAACATCGCCTATTTGACACTGATCTTAAAAGTTACAAGTCTGTGTTGAAAGCTGTGCACGCTGATAAGAAAAAATGTACAAGTATCTGTTTGTAGAATTGTTACCTAACAATAAATGCTGAAAGCATTACTTTACGTTAAATAGCCTTGTCAAATACCGAAAAGGGAGAGAATGTTCCTATATCCAGTTATTGAATAAATAATGTCAGTTTAAATAATCGATTTGTCGAGGACTTGCGCATTCCTTAGTGGTTAAAAATTGCAAGTCCTGGCGGCACATAATGGTTTTCTAGTTTTAAAAGATCTTGGAGTATGCTTGCAGCAAAAAGCCGAAAAGTAAACATTCCATGCGTTCCCTTTCTTCGCACCCATGTCGTAACCTTTCTTATCTAGTGCCTGCCCCGACAATACCATTAAACGTTTTTGGAGAAACCGCCTTTCCACATCGGATGATTATCTTATCGCATAAATACTGCTATCTGAAACATTTTTAACTTTTTCCAAACACGAAATTGAGCAGTGTTTATTGTAAGCGTTTTTGAAGTGCTGGAACAAACACGCCTCCACAAGACAACTAGATCTGATCGAGGGCAATCGCAAGCCAACGCTTACCAAAGCTATTTCAATAAAATAATCTAGGGAGGTAAGGTTTCGATAACTAATTGCAGCTTTATAAAGATAATGTAGTTGTCTAAACAAACCCGACTAGATTTCGGGTAATATAGCAATAACGAAGCTTGACAGTGGGAAACTTCTAGATGTTTCAAATTCCTAAGTAAATTCCTCTGGGGGTATTTTGTCTCGAAACTTTAAATCTGTACACGTCAGAAAGGGACCATGAACCCTGTTTAATTCTGTAGTAAATACAGCTTAAAAAGCTTTAGATTTGATTTGCTCTTGAAGTCCGAGGCTTTATATTAATTGTAATGAAAGGTTTTTAAGGAGATTTGCTAGCTTCCTCGCAACTTCAAAAAAAATAGGCATCTGCAGGAGGCAGGGGATCGTTTTCCCTACAGGAGTTTACAAAATGACACTTCAGAAAGCTGTGATAATATTGGATTGCTTTACTCTTTTCTAAATTTTCTCAGGATAGTCCTCTTAATTAACGGTTTTAGATGGGGATTTCCTAGCCTCCCTGTGGTTCGAAGGAAAATAGTGTTTGCGGGGAGGCTCGGGGTCACTGGGATTTACTTCTCTTTTGCGCTTTCGGAACTGATTTTTAAATTGCAAAATATTTGCTTTTATCTCAGTGTAATATTACCTGAGTAGATTAGGTTAGCAGAACAGGTCTGGCGCCTTTTGAAGTATAAATCTGAGTGTGCTGTTGCTTTTCATGCGTTTGCACGAAGCTGACAGTTTTGTTGTTTCATCAGTTGCTCGCTGCGTGTTTCTTTGAGTCCAAAATATCTTTTTTGGAAAAGATCTATATGTCTGGCACCAGATAAAAAATGTCTTTTTCAGTAACTTTTTAAAAAAATATTGTTTGAAAGAAAACCACACGAAGCAAAAACAAGTGAAGTATATGCGATACACATGAAGTACTTTATGGTCAAGAAAACAATAATAGATAATTTCGTTTTATGAGGCTTAAGAGATAAATGAAAAGTTCGATGTACAATTTTGCTTTAGTAAAGCCTTTGTAACGCCAGTCATTCGCTGTAAAAGCTTTCAACACGGGAAACTTTATCTGCACACTTAACTCCGAGGTGATTTGTCCAGGAGAAAACTGTGAATGAGAACGGAAATAAGCAATAAAATATAGATGCGTATCAAGCATATCATCGAGCAATATCAATCTTATCAAACTATTGATATGACAAAAATGAGTCAAGGAAACGTAAATCTGCCCCTGGTTTTGGTGGCTTGAACCTGAATCTGATTTCTCGATAATAATCGAACTTAATGTTTTGTTTTGTTTTGTTTTGGAGCGGAAAAGCGTAAGTATGACTGTTGATGACGGTGGAAGATCATAGATGATGCCATTAAAATATAAAAAGTAAGAAAAACAAAGAAATCCTGGATTCATCAATCTACAGTCATTTCGGTCTCATGATGACATTTGCTCCATAGTATTTGATACAAAAGATTTCTTGTTTGCGGAGAGGGAGTACTGTATATTCATGTGCACTGCACAGCCCTTTATTTTCGGAGTCTTCTTTAGGAAAGATCTCATCCTTGGAAAAGTGGTAAAATCAAGATAAAACAAAATTATTGGTTCGTAGTCACTGTATACTTTCTTTAGAACGGGATAGTGCAACTGCAAAACTAAACAAGACAACACGTATATTCTTATATTAATTTGTACCTATGAGAGTTAATAAAAGAGTCTACAGTTGCAATTTAACTGGGTCTGTACACTGGTTAATTAATAAATCCCAAACTGTACCCCTTTCTGCAACTATTTTAAAAAATGTATAAGACCTTGATGTCGACAATGCAGCAAGCAGCTGCGAGCCAAGTAGCCAACATCGGAAATTCCAAAACTATAGATCCGGTTCGACAACCAATTTCGATCACAATTTTCAGAATATCCTGTTTGATAATAACTTTTTTCGTTCCTCGCTTGCACAATTAACGTAATTTTCCGATGTTTTGTTAGCAGTTTAAGAAATTAATTAGGAGTGAATGTGATTGTTAGTCACTTCCAGTGCGAAAGACGTCACGATTCTTCCGGGTGCAAAACGGACCGCTTGTAACCGGTAACACCTTGACCGTGAAATGGTGAGTTATGTTTGCTAAGTGAAAACGAAGGGAAATTCTTTGAAACGTTGTCAATTTTTTTCTCCCCGTACCGCCATTTAAACATTCATTTGGTTGAATTGTGTTTACACCTCCAGAGCTTGTTTAGAAAGCGGTGTTCTTGTATTGCATATTTCTAAACCCGCGGTACAGGCGAACTTCAAATGAACCGATATTCACTTAGGATTTGAAGGAAGTTCCAATGTGCTCGTTAACACTTCATTCCTTTTCGCTTTTGTTTTCTAAATCCCTTTAAAAGAAATTAGGAAATAACGCCGGCTTATCGACTAAGTCTGAAGCATTTTCCTGCTTTTTGGTTGTGATATTGCAGCTGCTGTGTCCTCTTGCCCATCAAATTGCTGTAGTAAACAGCAATACAGTATTAGGAATGTGTTCCACTAAACAATAATTGTTGTCTGTTTACAAAAAATTAATCATCTGTGACACACGAGATTTATTGATCATTCACGCATCCCCGTTTTGCCACAAACTAGAAATTTTACGGTTTTCTCGCACACTTTGAAATAAGGACAGTAGCCGGGCATTAAAAACCACCAAATCTGCAGATTAGTAAGTAACCTCCGATGGTTAATCTGGCTAAAATCGAAAACCAAAGTTTTTATTGAACAGATAAATTAAGATATATTATCATCATGAAATATGGAGAATAGTCACTTGAATGTCTGATTTACAGCTGGAAAGTAGAAGAAAACAAAATAAAAGACAGGTATTTCTCCTTGTAGGCTTTGCGTTTGGTCTGCTTTCATCAGAATGAAAAAGGTTTTATTGGTGCATTGTTCTTGCCGTTTTCAATTACCGACTGTGGTTTAATAATATAGTGTGCATTGTAAGAACTTGGCGTGCGAAGTATGTATTTATATGCTCAGCATGCGAGACTATCATTACAACAAACAACGCGTTCAGCTCAATTGTCCCGTCTTTAATTGCACGACCGTGTCGAGAGACTAGACTTTCTGTCCTTCTCTCCCAGTGCCTGTTCGTCTCTTGCTTCACGTCATGAGCGCGACTTAGCGTTTTAAATTTAATTAAGGCGTGAATCACTCAAATTGACACTTTGAAAGGTCAGCTCGGCACGGCCGGCTTCGCGTCAAGATAATACTCTTGATAAGGATCTTAATTACATTTACAGTTAATTGTTCGAACAGTGGTTAACAGACACACCTTCAAGTCACTTTAATATGGGAATACTCGCCGCGCATTGGTAGAAAGCTGAAGTTCAAATTTAGCTGGATATCGATATTTTAGTCCGACGGTCGGAGCTGTTTGACGGGTAGGCTGACCCTTCTTCCTTTCATGAGCGCGTAGGAGTGGATATGTAATACACTTCCGCTGACACCTTTCAGAGAGCTATTTAGTGACCATTTCCCACATGCTGGGTCCCCGGTAGTCACACTGACGAGAGATAAAAGCTACACGAAAACATCTCTATCTTCATTCACGTTCAAACGCTCGACTATCGACAGCAACAATGAAGAAGTTTCAAAACTGCATCAGATTTGCCCTCGGCCTAAGTATCTTATAGTAAGTACTTTAATTATTCTTGTATCACAGGCACACAGGAGTTATAGTTAAGATTGGTTTTAATGTATTTTTGCTGTTTAGTTTATTTCGTCCCAAGATTCAACAGATTATCTCTAATAATGTGATCAGTATTTATCGCGCCTACTTTAAGGGCAATGGACTGTTTCTCACCTAATTCCCATGCTGGATCGTGATCGAGTCGGCACTAGCTACATTAATAAAGTCTGTTTTTCCCCTCCTTTTAAGCTTCCTTCTAACAGAGATAAAGGCAAAGAAAAGGGTAAGTTATTTTAAAGTTTATCTCCATTAAATAGACAATAGTCATATCTTTAGTGTTATGTAGTCGTGCCTTTCTCATGGGTTTCAATCACTTTTTCTTTTGACAGTCTTCGACGTCGCTGGATGATAAGAGATGGTTTGAGCCTATCTTCAAGAAGGGAAAAGAAGGTGATCAGAAAAGTTTACCGTTCAGGAAAGTTTCCCAACTCTACTCGAGAAACAGCGGTAAACATGTAAGAGTGTTACCAAACCGAAGCGTTGACGCTTTGGGGGCCGATGGTGACAAATATGGTTAGTCCCGTAATCATATAGTTAACAACGTTAATTTACAATTATTGCTGCTGCACAATATATATTTATTCATTTAGTAAGTTAACTGTCTTCGCCCCCAGCCGAAGCAGTAATTTGTTAAAATGTTTTTATATACATTTCCAATATTAATGAGTGCATTCCGTTCACGGAGTAAAGTCACGCTTACATTTTCATGCGGAGAGGGTGGCTGTTTGACCATTTAATTTCCTGATATCTTTTCCGAGCAAATTTCTCGAAACGAAAAGTTTGGAAGTAAAAGGAATTAGGATATCGTAGGTTAAACGGACCGATAGCAGTCAGCTTGCACTCCTGTTCTTAAAAACTAAATGAGGACATAATATGATAATCCTTCCATATGTTTGTCCCACGTGTTTGTTTACAGAACTTTGAACTCTCGTTCTGTTTCATTGCCAGAACAAGCCGGTAAATCCAATTCAGAACGAAGTACAATATTTATGATCATCTCCGACTAGTTAAAGAAAACCTTCTCGATAAATCAGTTGTGAGTTATCGTGAAAAAGCGGCATTCTTGTCGGCATAACTGTGATTTTAATATACATGCCACGGACTGTTAATAATAGAACAGACTTTCAATGAAAGGCCCTTGTGACTGTGCGATATAAAAAACCTCAACTGCGAGTATCTCATATAAAAGCCACCATGAATCAGGAAAATGAAGTCAACTTGTCTTTTTTCTAATCCTGTCCTTCCTTTCCATGCAGTTGTGATGTTATTTTCAAATGAGACGAATCTCATTACTTATTTGAAGCCGAAGAAAACTATTAGTATTCTGTATTGGTACTTCCTTTTAGTAAGTGATGTTTACATAAAACTGAAAAGAATAAGTTTAAAAGAAATTGCGCTCAACCAACAGCGATTAGCGAAGGAAATAGCGAAGTGACAATCCTATGAGCTGACATAACTAATTATTGGGGTTTTGCTTACGCGTTTAACCAAAATTCGAAGGCAAGGACCTCCCAGGATTTCTTTGTCTATTTCGTCTTGCTTTTAAGTATTTTGAAATAATCCTTGCAAAAATGCTCAGTTCACAGCACCACCTTCCTGACCTATTCAACTCGATACTTTTAAGTTGCAAAGATCAATGTCAAGAAACAAACAAAAGTTTTTGGAAATCTGCGCGTTATGGTATTTTGTGTACAAAAGCAAAAATGTCGGCCGCCCTGTCAGACGTCAAATATTAACACAGTTTTGAAAACTGAATTAAATCTATTAGGGGTCAAGTCTGAACATGTGCCATGTGGTTCAACTTGACGCAGGCAAACCTTTCTAGACATTTAAACAGTTGCAAACTTGTTAGTACATGTTCTTGAAACATCTCTTTGGCCAAATGTAAGAAATAATTCCGGTTCCTCATCAGCGCCCGCATTTCACAAGTGCTGCCGCATTTACTTTTTTTAAAAATTCTTTCTAGATGCAAAATGTTTATCTTCACCCGCTCTTTCGATCAGAGCCGAGCGATCTGATGATTATCGTTGTTTTGCACCACTGGTGTATGTAAAATCGGGCAAATGTTCACTTTAAGATGTTAATGATTGTCAACGGCTGCTCAGAGAGTCTTGGTTTAAAAAAAAGAGAAAAAAGTTCGACAAACGCGTTTACTTTTTAAAAAAATCTGATTCGAACTTTCTTTTTATCTTGGCCTTTACTGACTTAGGTTTACATACGGAAGCTTTGAAGTTGAGATATATCAGCGATTGTCAAGGACGGCAAAACTTAGTATACGGTTATATTTAGATCATCTATTGTTCGTTTTGGAGATGCGAATATTTCAAAGATGTGGAATGCAAAGTCGGCTCTCGATTTGTTGTAACAGCGCTGATGCCATTAGCCGCCAAAATCGAATGCCAAAACGGAAAACGGTGCGGCGGTTTTGCGGTAATAGCCGTTTGCACGGATTCGCCGTACTGGGACATAAGTTTTTGTTTACAATGTTTTCAAACTCAACACGAGTGCCGTTGGAAACAAAACTTTCCAAGGTGAAATAAAACCAAAATAAATTCTCAACCGTCACTCACGGATGGTCTTATGAGGATCGGAATCAGTCGGACCGCCCACTCATCAGAATAAATAGCTAAAACCCTTGAGATAAGTGTAGCAAATGGGTTTGTCCAGACTACCGCGTGAAGGTGTCGATTCATACATTCATCTGTTTCTTTTGACAAAACATCTCACTTATGCCCTCCTAAGCGCCTCCAGTTCTGTCAGAATTTCACTTCACGTAAGAAAAACTAGCTCCGTTGAGAAAGTTTTGCAGCATCCCTTAGGATAAAGCAAGAGTCAATTAGTGAACTAGAATAGGATGGCACACTCCACGCGCTGCTTCTATGCTTGAGTTGTTGTTCCGTTGTGTGCTCCCACTGTGTTTTTCTTTTGATTGTTCAGACCACATTCGTGCAGCAAAACCGCTAAGACCTCTTAATCGTCCTACTTAACCCTTTTCGGCAGGAATAAATTCTTTAGCTTTCAAAACAAAATAAATTGCTACTTTAGATACTTCAATCAAAACGACAAAAGAGTGTGTTTTTGATGAACACATTGTTTGTTTCTCAATATCGCTAATTTCCTATTTTGCTATGCAAATACAAAGTAGATGCAGTCTGAATGTGCGTGGAGGTGAAGGTTAGAAGCGCACTTGGGTGTTTTAATCGCTCTTTTAATTTTGTGGAATGCGCCACAGTTTGTCAAACATTCTAAAAATGCTTTTAAAATCCAGGCCTCGATGTTTGTTCTCTAATCACTGTTGAATTTATCGTCGTTTTTCATTCTTGTTCCTACAGCGAAACTGGTCGTTGAATCTGCAGGTTTTGGAAGCGTTCGCATTCGCGGAGCGGAAACCAAGTTGTACCTCTGTGTTGACAAGAAACGCCGTCTAAGAGGGCGGGTAAGTACATCGTTTATTTAAAAAAAGCTTTTTTTAAAATGATTATCTATTCAAACATCCATACTTCTGAATTCCTGAAGTGTGACGTAGTTGTGAATTAGTGCGTCAAACCTTTGGGAGCCGTTAGAACATCTGGATAATACCCTCTCTTTTCGTTGTACTAAATATATCCCAGCCGTGTACACACGACTTGCTAATGTGGAAGCTAAACTAAGATATTAATGTCAAGCTTTATTTTGTTTACATTTGGTGTCTGTAAAACCGGCACGGAAACTTAACAGTGTATTATATATATCTAGAAATACTTTATCACTAGAGCAAGTTAAAGTTGCTTCTTGTGTCTCTATAACAGTACGTTGTTTTACTTTTAGTGGTTATTGTGTGAGCTAGAACTCAAATTGACGATCGAAGAAAAGAAAAAGGAAAAACTGACACAGACAAAGGTAGACACAGACAAACGCTGAACACAAACAGACACAGACAAACTGAGACGCAGACAGACACAGAAAGACAGACAAACAGATAGACGCAGACAGACAAAGGTAGACAGATAAGGGAAAGGAAGGGCAATTTCCACAGTTTGTTGAGCTAGAACACCTCCAGCGAGAAAGTATATAGTAATTAAGTAATATGAAAATAATTAGTATATTGATCACATGCCTTTATAATCATTAACTAACTAGCAGAGCGTCGCTCCGTGCATGAGTTTTCAATCTTGAAGCATGTTACTCGTTGTAAATGGCTTAGTTTTCGTTATTTTTTATATTTTTTATGTCTATTTCTATTTCATATTAGTAGTTGATTAGAAGTTTGGTGGTGTGTGAATATTTTTCACAAAAACTTGTAGCCAAAAGGTCAATGCCTTGGCAATTCAACGCACATATTAAGTATATTCCATTCTGTACACAACAGTCTCCTGCAAGGTTATGTGTGTCGAGAAGCAAAACGAAGAAAATAGAACAAGATAAAAAAAAATCTCCCAGAAACTCAATTCTGGTATTGTTAGGCAAAGGCTAATATCTTGGAAATACGGGTTTCCTGAATCTGTAATAAATCCTCATTGCATGAAACAAACTGATGCCTATATATTTTCAGACAGCTCCAATATACCATGAGTAATATTTTAATACCATTTGTTCAGTTTTAGCATATCACTTCTACCTTTATTTGACCACAGCAAAATTTGACTTATAGAGAAATTATTAAGTTTACTAAAAACGATGAAAGAAACGACTCGGGGCAATCCAGTTGGTCTAATACTTCCATAAAAGTATATAATTGTATCGTTATTTATAGATACTCCCATAACAAACTGTTGTTGTGTTTGCAATATTGTTCTAATGACTACTGGAATAACAAACGCTTAATAGCGAAGTGCCAACAGATAAACAAAATTAAAGTAAAATCAGTCGGAGCGTTTCTTGTCATTTGATATATGTTTTAACTGTTTCAATTCTCTAATCGAGCATTAACCAAATAGTACCGTTTAACTCGCTGCCAACATTGAAGAGAAAGTAGATGGAACTAACTAATTGATTAACATGATTTTCATTCAAAATTTAATCCTAATAGCTCACCGAATCGCCTCGCACAGGAATCACACAAACATCGCACTCATATCAAATATCGGGCAAGGTGAGATCACCTCAACTCTTCCTTTCTAACGAACCTTTCATTCGTGTGCATACGTTTTTCGTATATCGCCAAGAAACTCAACGGTACATTCTGTCCAAACTATTATCAATGTACTCTCTTCTGGTCAGCGCAGTACTGACCCTTCTACAGGCGGTAGACAACCCAGGCTAAATTCACCGCTGGTTTTTTCGCCGGCTTACATTCGCCAACTATGTTTTAATTTGTTTTCAAATTTACAAATGAGCAGTTGGTTTCGCTGACTGCAGTTCTTTACATCTTTTGTGACAAAGCAAGACAATAAAACGCGAGAAAAACTGTCAAACTAAATGAGCAAAGAACCGCACAACAAACCTAAATCCCTTATGATAGACGAAATGAATATATTATGAAGTTTCTCGAAAGTGATCTTTACAATATCAATCGTGGTATTATACTTGATCAAACTGTGTATTTGTTGTCCAAATTTAACTTCGCAGCTGTATGTTCATAGCATATTTTCGCTCCCTATTTGCTGCAGAAGTTAAGTTTTTCTCATATAATTTAAAAGAACAAGGGCCGAGGCTCGTTTGGTTATTTTTTTTGGAAAATTCATTCTTCTTTTTACGTAACAAAATCATTGTAGAAAAAATTGGCCCAACCTAAGATTGTTTTGAATTCATTCTTAAAATTTCAGCTAATTCTAATTTGAAATATGCGGTATATTATGCCACGAAAAGAACAGCTATTCAGTCTGGGCTAGAATCCAATTAACGGGAATTCAATATCTAAGTTAGCTTACGGAATGAAGCTTTCGTGACTTCCTAATCGGTCTTTTCTTTTGAAATTTATTATCTCTCATATTAATTCGGTGATATTAATTATAATTGGCATTAAAATAGCATTTTATTGCATGGTACAAGACAATATTGAAATAGCATCACATTCGAAAAGTTTTTTATGGCCTCAATGTTAATTAACGAAGCCAAAATTACTACAAATTACCGACCATCCCATGTATTTATTGGGGGTCATTAAATTAATAATCAGAATTGAATATAGCTGAACAGAATCGAGAAAACTAAAATATTTTTGAGAAACTATGTTGGTTTATTTTGAATAATTTTATTAGTTTTAACTTTAGTGAGCACGGAAATTACAGATTCACGTCCAGGGATTATTTGACCAGCTAAAATTCAATTTCAAAACGTACATTTTAAAATTTGTTTGTTCTTACTCAGTTTAACCGATTCACCTGGTTTACCTGTATTTTTTTAAAACTAGAGGTTTTATCTACATAGAGATTATTTTGTAAAACGACATCATGGAGTTTGCGATACGTTATAAGAATTGTAATTATAGCTTGTTTTTGCTCTTTATGAACTGTGAAACTGTTAATACATTGCGCATATCCTTAAAGGGGAAACCAAAAATGCGTGGTATTGGAATTCAGGAGGTAACGAGAAGTAAATCATTAGTAAGAAAAATATTACGACCTCACAAGCAGAGTGTCTATTTTATATAAAATGTTGCTCACGTAGAGCATGAAGTGCAGTCTATTTCCAGTCACCGGAAATGGGAACACTGATTGGCTACTAGTTAACAACGAACCTCCAGATAACACTAATTGTCGTTTCTTTCACAGTTTCTCTTCTTTCTCTGTCTGGCTGTCTGTCTCGTCTATCTGTCTCGTTTGTCTGTCTGTTTGTCAGTCAGTCAGTCTGTCTGTCTCTCTCCCTCCGCCGATGTCGTGCCTCGTAAGGGACACTGGTAAAAGCAAGGACAACGTACTGAAATATACTGAACCATCATAGAAGCCACATTATAGCATATGCATTTTTGCATGGTTATATAAACTGAGAAGATTTAAGACTGACTACACCTAAATAAAAAAGAGGTCTAATAGGAATACATATTTGTAAAGCTGTCGTTATATGCGAATAGAGAATATACTTAAACAACGTACTGAGATACGAAAACATCATAGAGGCCACATTATAGCATATACATTTCTTCATGGTTGTATAGACCGAGATGACTTCACCTAATCTAAAAAAAGTCGAATAAGAATATATATTGGGGTAAAGCTAGGATATGAGCTGAGACATTCCACCAATAGCTACACATTGTAATATTTGTAGGAAGCTGTTATATTTTTCAGAAATAACTATTTGTAATTTATAGTTTTATTTTACTACTGTAGGTGTACTGCAGAAACTATTCAGTGCGGCGTTGTTCCGTACACACCGATACAAAATCATTACAAATGAGTTCTGTTTTCTGAAAATTGGATTGGAAGAATTGCTTTTTTCACGTACTATTTTAATGTTTACACTCCCTTCGTTACACTACACTAAATGAAAAAGTTTGAGTGCTGACATTACCGGATTGTTATATGATCAAAACTTAAACATGTAGCAACAAAGCTGCTTTGAAGAAGTGAACCGAGAAGCCTTAGATACAACCTCATAACACTGAACCTCTACTTAAGTAAAGAAAAACACTTATAGATCCTAGTTCTCTATGCTATACATTTGGAACTGGATATTAATGCGATTCTTGTCTTACCTTTTTTAGTTTTGACCTGACAAAAAATAATAAGACATGTATATTATCCTACACTACAGTATATTCCACCTGGCGTGGGCAGCCATGTTGTTTTTTCCGCATGTTAACCGTACCAGTCAAGGGCGAGGTTTAGCCGCGGTTGTTTCTCTTCTTCCGTGTTGGTGGATGAGGCCCAAAACGGCATAAAATGGAGCCAACTTCTGTTTCTCCACACACGTGTCTTCCTCTAAGCGCCTCCACCCTTCTCAGTAACATAGCTAAACATCCGATCCAACTTTTACAGACAGCGCATATCTAAAATAACATCACGGATTACAGGGTTTTAAAAGTAAATAAGTTTGTTTATCACAAAACAAAAAGCCAAGGCGTGTGGCATACCACGTGCGGAAAACAGTGTTGTAGAGTTTTTGTGTTATTATCTTTATTAACAAATTGCACATTGCTAATATATAATAAAGAATTATCACGCGAAACAAATAAAAAGAATAAATAAGTATAAGTTGATATTTGAAAACATATATAATGCAGCAAAGGCAACTTTTAATACTATACGGTTTACTCCTGATAACTCGAACCTTTAAAGGAAACTAAAAAAGATTCGATCTGCCAGGAGTCCGCGATATCGGGAGTAAATTAGTAAGAAAATGATTTGAAGGTGGAACGAATTTAGTTCGACTTATCGGGAGTGAATTAGTAAGAAAATGACTTGAAGCCAGGAGAACAAATTTAGTTAGTATATAGCGGGAGGTTCGAAATACCGAGGGTTTTGGCTATTAATAAAGTCAATTGTAGTTATAAAATGTCTGTTTCAAATCTGATTTTAACTTGTTTTCCAACAGAACAAAGGTCGAGGAAAAAAGAATTGTGTGTGGAAGGAATTCTTCGCCACCAATGGCTACACTGAGTACAGATCAGCCCGGTACACAAATATCCTTCTTGCCTTCAAAAGAAATGGAAAACAGAAGCGAGGGAAGAAAACCTTGACAGGAATGAACTCTGTGCAGTTTGTTGTGCGGCCGTGGAAAGAGAGGCTCAGGCTTTACAAGGGAAGGCGTGCGCGTATTTCGAACCATCCAAAAAATATCCAAAAGTATTTGACTTTGGATCAGTGGAGAAAATGGAGGCGCTGGTTAAAACAAAAGAGGAGAAAAAGATTTGAGAGGAAAAACAGAAAACTGCTCCCTACAGACAAAACTACACAGGGTTCAAGATCACCATCACCAACTCAGAACACAAGATACTCGACAACTTCAGCAAAACCTACAACAAACTTTGTTAATTCAAGAAGCTGAACTTTAAAGAAGCACTCTTAGAAAAACTTTGCATTTTAATTTAACCTCTAGTAACGATTAGCTATTTCGTACATGGAATGAAAGATCTTCAAATGTTGCTCGAAGGAGCATTTAATCTTGCTACACTTTCGTTCAGGTTAACATTTTTCAACTTGTACATTGACTCGAGAGTGTCTAGGTTTATTGAGCAATGCTATTGAGTTGGTTGTTCTGTTTATTGAAGACTCACACGGTTAAATCTTGATAGCAATCCTTTATCGCAAGTTGTTGGACTCGTTTAAAACGAGCAAATCCAGAGCGTTGATAATTCAGTGTTAGTGCACTTTACGGGGGTTGGAGGAGGGCCGAGATTTTTGTGTCACATCAACAAATACGTATACATTCACCTGTACATATATAAGTATGTAAACTTTCCATAGCGCCAACCAAATAAGAATTTGGTATTATTAACCCGGTCCCGGCGGAGTGTAGAGAGTGGTAGAAATATGCATCTAAAGATTTAGATATTTTGGCGTTCTGTTTTAAGAATGCTTAAAACTTTCATTACTGTGGTTTGAACATGGCATTGCCTGTCTGATGTAGCAGTTTAAAAGTTAACTTAATTTATAAGCCAATCAAAATATGTAAGCAGGACAATTGCAAATATGAGCACCGCCCAGTTTAGTTATTATTTGTTGTCGTATTTTGCAACTGTTTGGAAAGAGAAGGCAACAGTTAATGATAAAAAAATGTTCGCGTTATTACTGTAGCGTTAACAAGAGATTTGATGTAAAGTCAAACCTGCCCAAACTACGTTTTGTCTGAGTTCAGATTTTCACGGAAACTCCTTAAGAATTCTTGAACACTCCACGGAATACCTTGATTTTCAATCAGAGTTTACTAAACTATAGTTTAGATAATTTTATGAAAAATGGTTTTAAAGCTCTTAAATGTAAATATGGAGAGACGCATTGGATCAGGTGAAGCGAGATACAAATGTTTAGGGTATAATTTCCTAAAGGTATATCTGTTAATGCTCTGGAGTTTTTCCTGATACAATAAAGAGTGAAAAGGTCCACTTTGCTGTAGCTTCATTTAACATGTTCAACTGAACATCCAGTTGTGTCCTAGTATCAATATCAGTTTAATTAGAAGTTGGTTCTCTAAAATACTATAGCTTCAATGTTTACCATCTCTATGACATGACAGCACGTGTACAAGATAGTTTACTTAATGAAGAAATTATTTGCAAGCTGGTGTACAATTTACAGAAATGTGTCTTTTCTCCTCGTTGAAACCTGCTTGGTTACATTTTTTTCGCATTTAAGAAAAGAAATAATTAATATCAGTGAAACTATTTAAGTACTTGCAAATGTTTTGAGTTACTGATTAAAGTAAAAAGTATCGAACTGTTACTTTTCACCGTTGTATCCTCTACTTTGTGGAGTTAAGCCTGTATATATAGACTGTGCTACAGGTATTGCGGAAAAGTTGCTAAACAACTCCAATGTTGCCAATTTGTCATCAGAAATCCGGAAAATTACAAGTTTGAAAACTCCCTCTTTAAAAAATGAGAGCAGAAAAAATGATTTTTCTAGGCAACAGGAAGTATGCGCTTCGATATCAGTTATTTAGCAAAACACAGAAAAACAACACCAGTGTTTATACCTCAACTCTCATAACTAAACCCCTGCAAGTCAGTTCGTCTCGTTTCTTCATCACTGATGCTGTGTTATTTATTCAGAACGTGCGAAAGTGGCCATCTGTACATAATTTTATTGTGACATGATTTAATCTCGTGTTCCCAAAAGTGGACAATAATCCGTGTTTGCATGTGTGTATGCGTGTGTATGTATGTATGTATGTATGTATGTATGTATGTATGTATGTATGTATGTATGTATGTATGTATGTATGTATG
>JAOEHT020409873.1:0-13031 GCA_025448195.2 Parazoanthus atlanticus | reverse complement strand
TTTACGTCGGGCCTGTCTGCTCCTCCTGAAATGTCAAGGTCTGGGCGTTCAATATCGGCATCGAGGTCTACATCTCCAGACACCTTTGGCGGTTTTCCAGATTTTCCTTTTCCAAATTTCCAACTTGGTAACTTGGGACCTTTGAATTTCCAGCTATGTTCGTCATCATCTGAATCAGAATGATCGCCTTTCTTAGCTTTCAAATCAATGTCCGGGCCACTTAGGCGTGGACCCGATATGTCAACATCAGGACCTTTTACGTCGGGCCTGTCTGCTCCTCCTGAAATGTCAAGGTCTGGGCGTTCAATATCGGCATCGAGGTCTACATCTCCTGACACCTTTGGCGGTTTTCCAGATTTTCCTTTTCCAAATTTCCAGTCCGGTAATCCAAATTTCCATCCGCCTTCATCATCGGAACCGGAGTGAGCGCCTTTCTTTGCTTTCATATCAATGTCTGGTCCCCTCACCCGAGGGCCTGATATGTCTGGGTCTGGAGTCTCGACATTGCCATCGATAGATACATCTCCAGATGCTTTGGGTGTTTTACCAGATTTTCCTTTTCCGAATTTCCAGTCCGGTAATCCAAACTTCCATCCGCCTTCATCATCAGAACCGGAGTGGTCTCCTTTCTTAGCCTTCAAATCGATGTCAGGGCCACTTAAGCGTGGAGCTGATATGTTAACATCGGGGCTTTCGATGTCGGGTATATCTATATGTGGACCGGAATAATCACCGCGAGGATCGTCAGTATCGGCAGCGACGTTAATATCTCCGGAGACATTTTGCGGTTTGCCTGATTTTCCTTTTCCAAATTTCCAACTTGGTAATTTGGGGCCTTTAAGTTTCCATCCATGTTCGTCATCATCCGTATCGGAGTGATCGCCTTTCTTTGCTTTCAAATCAATTTCGGTTCCATTGACATGAGGTCCTGTAATGTCTAAGGGTTTGATAAAAGGGGTGAAGTGTTAGGTTTTGTCGTAAGTTGGTTTGAGAAGAAAATGTATCAATGGAGTGGCAGAGGGCGAAATAAATTATCTGCCCAAATGTTTTAGTTCGTAAGTGTTTAACTTAGTTCAAACTTACTGTAATGTTTCGTTGAAATATCAAAACAATTGGTTAAATGATAGTTTTCTTTACTTTATTTAATATACCTCTTTTGTATTTAACATTTAGTTGATGTTTTAAATTGATTATACAATGAACATTTCGTTTAATATGGGTTGTGCAAGACTGTTGTGTTATAACAAACTTATATAACTTGAGGTAATTGCCAGGTGATCAGTTGTTGCGCTCTAGGAACGACCTAGTGATTTGGTCATAATCCCAATGGAAATTGATTATCTGGTTCGCGTCAGTGCCCGCATGGATTTTAACTGCCGCGTCAAAATAGTTCGTCGTTCGTCGCAGAATGAGTTTTTTTAGTAATACAGCACTTTAAAAAAAACCACAAGTCTAATTATCGGCTGTGATTTGTGTCAACAGTGCCTTCTAAAGCTATCTTCATGGCTGTTTGATAATTGTTTGGCCATTTCCGGCCATAACCATTAAATCTTATTAAATCCGAGAGTTTTAAAGAGAATATAGGCATTTCTTTCTATCAAAATTCAGTGATGAAAAATGAAAGTTGATGAAATTTATGAACGAAACTGACGCTAACCACACAATCAATTTCCATCGGTCTAAGGCACCATCCCAGAAATGGCTGTAATTTCTTATTTTTACCTGTTTCTTTTGAAATAATTCCAAGTACATAGAAACTCATTGTCCTTGAGTGCCTTTATCAGCTTGAGTTGTAGATGGGTTAGAAAGCAGCTTCTATGTCGAATACATGTACCAGAGCTTGTCTGTGTTTGTTTTATTTTACAGAACATATTTTTCCAGCCTAACGAGGAAACAACTTCGCTTGTTACTAATCTGGCAATGCCTCCTGAGATTGTGCCAAGTAAGACAGTGCGTACTGATCAGCTCACTCATAGCATGTAATAAACGCCAGATCACATGACTACAGGTCGAACCGAAGAGGTTTTGGACAATTTGAGAGAGAAAGATGACGAGGCGCGCATGTGTCTCAGGAAGGAAGAAACTTCCCCCAGAATATTGACAATGCTTAGGAACGATAACATGGTCTCACATTTCAGGTAGATGTAACAACAAAAGTCGTTTATTGCAGGGCCCTGGACAGCCGTTACTAATATAAATTAGGGTTTTGGAAAGTCTCGATTGAAAATAAACTTCACGAGTCTAAAACAGAAATGAGCATTACTAAATAAAGAAAAAAGTGCCAAGTTGCTAAGGGCCACGGAAAGAGACAGATCTGGCAGCCATTGAGCCGATTATTTCAGTGAAGACAAACACCCTTTCTTACCATAAAGTCACTTCATCTTTTCTCTATCAAATATTTGTTTGGAGATTGTTATTATCCTTTGGGAACGAATCACTCCAAACAAAATTGCAAAAACTGATCTGGAAAACTGTGACTTGTCAAAACATTCCTCGGCAATGGACGCGTTGAATAGGCTGAGTTCACCATTCTTGTTAAATGACTGAGCGACTCTAATCAGGTCTGAGATTATAATTTCAGTATCTCACTTCTTTGAAACTTTTAATGAGAAACATAGTGAGGAAGAACGCGCTGACACAATGGATAACCGACTGGAACTCCCCGCCAAATACAACAAGAGATCGAAGTTACATTCATACGTGTTATTAGTCGTAATAATCTTAATATTTTATTTATGGGGTTTTACCTGTTGATACTATGTGTTTTAGGTTTTTAAAAACTTATTTTAGTATTATTTTAGATAGACTAGTATTATAGAAATGTAATGATACAATAATATCAATAATAATAATAATAACAATAATAATGATAATAACTATAATTATTATTTCTATGTTATTACTTCGTTTCTCTGTTTTAAATTTGTAAAGTGTTTGTTTTTGCCATCGTTCTTGTTTACAACAGTCTTTATTATCGTAGTTCTAGTTATCATTTGTATTCCAGTCTTGTTTCTGTTGTTCCTTTTGCTGCAAAAAATACTCACAGTTAAACACTTTCCAAACATGGAAACGAGAAAATGCACTCCAAGTCAATTTACGTATCTTACCAGATTTTCCTTTTCCTAACTTCCAGTCCGGTAAACCAAACTTCCATCCGCCTTCACCATCGGAATCGGAGTGACCCCCTTTCTTTGTCTTCAGATCGATGTCCGGGCCACTGACGGCAGGGATTGTCATGTCTGCACTTGGAATACCGGGAGGTGAGATTTCAAGTTCTGCTTCAACAGTATCCAGATTCTCCGGCACAACAACATCTTCCATGTCAACTCCCGGTCCTGAAATATCAACGTCTGGGCCTTCAATATTGGCATCTACGCCTACATCACCAGATATGTTGTGCTTTTTTCCTGATTTTCCTTTTCCAAATTTCCAGCCGGGTAGTTTGGGTCCCTTAAACTTCCAGCCGTGTTTGTCATTATCCGAATCAGAATGATCGCCTTTCTTTGCTTTCAAATCAATGTCTGGTCCGCTCACACGAGGGCCTGATGTGTCTAGGTCTGGAATCTCAACATTGCCATCAATAGATACATCTCCAGATGCCATAGGTTTCTTTCCAGATTTTCCCTTTCCAAACTTCCAGTCCGGTAAACCGAATTTCCATCCGTCTCCATCGTCCGAGTCGGAGTGATCGCTCTTTTTTCCTTTCAAATCAATGTCTGGTCCACTAACCCGAGGACCAGATATGTCAGCATCAGGACCTTTAATGTCGGGACTGTCTAGTGTAGTACCTGAAATATCAACATCTGGGCCTTTGAGGTCTACATCATCAGATACTTTTGGGCTTTTTGGAGACTTCTTTTTCCCAAATTTCCAGCCTGGTAACTTGGGTCCTTTGAACTTCCACCTGTGATCATCATCATCTGAGTCGGAATGGTCGCCTTTCTTTGTTTTCCAATCAGTGTCTGGACTGCTTATTCGTGGTCCCGATATGTCGACACCCTTCATCTCCTGATTGTCTGCACCAGGTCCTGAGATATCGACATCCGGGCCTTCGATATTGGCATCGAGATCCACCTCACCAGAGACTCTTGGAGTTTTTCCAGACTTCCCTTTTTTGCGTTTCCAGCTTGGTAACCGAGGCCTTTTGAATTTCCAGCCGTGTTTTTCATCTTCCGAATCTGAATCTGAGTGGTCGCCTTTCTTTGCTTTTAAATCAATGTCTGGTCCACTAACCCGAGGACCCGATATGTCAACGTCAGGACCTTTGATGTCGGGGCCGTCTACACCAGGTCCTGAGATCTCCACATCTGGGCCTTTAAGATTGGCATCGAGATCCACATCACCGGACACTTTGCTCTTCTTTCCATGTTTTCCTTTACCAAATTTCCAGCCTGGTAACTTGGGTCCCTTAAATTTCCAGCCGTGCTTGTCATCATCTGAATCTGAATCTGAACAACCGTCCTTCTTTGCTCTCAAATCAATGTCCGGACCGCTTACTCGAGGACCTGATATGTCAACATCAGGACCCTTGACGTCAGGACTGTCTACACCAGGTCCTGAGATATTAACATCTTGACCTTCAATCTCGGCGTCAAGTTCCACATCACCAGACATTTTGGGAGTCTTCCCAGATTTTCCTTTCTTACGTTTCCAGCTTGGTAACCGAGGTCTTTTGAATTTCCAGCCGTGTTTTTCATCATCCGAATCTGAATCTGAATGGTCATCTGTCTTTGCTTTCAAATCGATGTCTGGTCCACTAACCCGAGGGCCCGATATGTCAACATCGGGGCCTTTGATGTCGGGGCTGTCTACACTAGGTCCGGTGATATTAACATCTGGGCCTTTAACACCGACATCGAGTCCCACATCACCAGAGACTTTGGGACCTTTTCCAGATTTTCCTTTTCCAAATTTCCAATCTGGTAACTTGGGTCCTTTAAATTTCCAGCCGTGTTTGTCATCATCCGAATCTGAATCTGAAGTGCTGTCCTTCTTTGCTTTCAAATCAATGTCCGGACCGCTAACCCGAGGACCCGATATGTCAACACCAGGGCCTTTGAGGTCAGAACTGTCTACACCAGGTCCTGAGATCTCCACATCTGGGCCTTTAAGATTGGGATCGACATCCACATCACCGGTGACTTTGGGACCTTTACCGGATTTGCCCTTTTTACGTTTCCAGCTTGGTAACCGAGGTCTTTTAAATTTCCAACCGTGCTTTTCATCATCAGAGTCTGAATCTGAATCTGATTTCTTGTCTTTATTTCCTTCCAAATCAATGTGTGGTCCAGTAATACGAGGACCCGATACATCAACATCAGGTCCCTTTAAGTCAGTACCGTCTACACCAGGACCTGAGATGTCGGCATCCGGACTTTCAACACTAGCATCTAGTTCTACATCACCAGACACTTTGGGACTTTTTCCAGATTTCCCTTTTCCAAATTTCCAGCCTGGTAACTTTGGTCCTTTAAACTTCCAACCGTGTTCGTCATCATCTGAATCTGAATCTGAATCGTCGCCTTTTTTTGCTTTAACTTCAATGTCAATATCAGGGCCTTTGAGGTCAGGACTGTCTACACCAGGTCCTGAGATATCCACACCTGCGCCTTTAAGATTCGCATCGACATCCACATCACCAGAGATTTTGGGACTTTTTCCGGATTTTCCTTTTCCAAATTTCCAGCCTGGTAACTTTGGACCTTTAAACTTCCATCCGTGTTCGTCATCATCTGAATCTGAATCATCGCCCTTTTTCGCTTTGAAGTCAATGTCTGGTCCGCTAACCCGAGGACCCGACATGTCAATACCAGGGCCTTTGAAGTCAGGACTGTCTACACCAGGTCCTGTGATATCAAGATCTGGGCTTTTGAGACTGGCATCCACATCCACATCACCAGACACTTTGTGGCCTTTACCAGACTTTCCTTTCTTACGTTTCCAGCTTGGTAACCGAGGTCTTTTTAATTTCCAGCCGTGTTTCTCATCATCAGAGTCTGAATCTGAATCTGAATCCGAATGCTTGTCCTTTTTTGCTTTCATATCGATCTCTGGACCACTAACCCGAGGACCCGATATGTCAACATCAGGACCTTTGAGGTCAGGACTGTCTACACCAGGTCCTGAGATATCCACATCTGGGCTTTTAAGATTGGCATCGAGATCCAGATCACCAGAGACTTTGCGACTCTTTCCAGATTTTCCTTTTCCAAATTTCCAGCTTGGTAACTTGGGTCCTCTAAATTTCCACCCATGTTTGTCATCATCCGAATCCGAGTCTGAATGACCGTCCTTCTTTGCTCTCAAATCAATGTCCGGACCGCTTACTCGAGGACCGGATATGTCGAAATCAGCACCTTCGATGTTGGGGCCATCGCCACCAGGTCCTGAAATATTAAGATCTTGATCTTCGATCTCGACATCGAGTTCCACATCACCAGAAACTTTGGGAGTTTTCCCAGATTTTCCTTTTTTACGTTTCCAACTTGGTAACCGAGGTCTTTTAAATTTCCAGCCGCGTTTTTCATCATCCGAATCTGAATCTGAATTGTCGCCTTTCTTTGCTTTCAAATCAATGTCTGGTCCACTCACACGGGGACCCGATATGTCAACATCAGCACCTTTGATGTCAGGGCTGCCTAAATCAGATTTTGTGATATCAATATCTGGACCTTCAACACTGGCATCGAGTTCCACATCACCAGACACTTTGGAACTTTTTCCAGATTTTCCTTTGCCAAATTTCCAGCTTGGTAACTTGGGACCTTTAATTCTCCAGCTGTGTTCGTCGTCATCAGAATCAGAATGATCGCCCTTCTTTTCTTTCAAATCAATGTCTGGTCCGCTCACATGAGGGCCTGATATGTCTAGTTCCGGAGTCTCAACATTGCCATCGATAGAAACATCTCCAGATGCTTTAGGTTTCTTTCCAGTTTTCCCTTTCCCAAATTTCCAGCTTGGCAATTTGGGGCCCTTAAAATTCCAGCCGTGTTCGTCATCATCGGAACCGGAGTGATCACCTTTCTTATCCCTCAAGTCGATGTCTTGGCCACTTAGGCGTGGACCCGATATGTCAACATCAGGACCTTTTAGGTCGGGCCTGTCTGCTCCTCCTGAAATGTCAAGGTCTGGGCGTTCAACATCGGCATCAAGGTCTACATCTCCTGACACTGTGGGAGGATTTCCAGATTTTCCTTTCCCAAATTTCCAACTTGGTAACTTGGGGCCTTTAAATTTCCAGCTGTGTTCGTCATCATCTGAATCAGAATGATCGCCTTTCTTTGCTTTCAAGTCAATGTCTGGTCCGCTTACCCGAGGGCCTGATATGTCTCGGTCTGGAGTCTCGACACCGCCATCGATAGATACATCTCCAGATGTTTTAGGTTTCTTACCAGATTTTCCTTTTCCAAATTTCCAGTCCGGTAAACCAAACTTCCAGCCGCCTTCACCGTCAGAACCGGAGTGATCCCCGTTCTTAGTGTTCAGATCGAATTCCGGGCCACCGACGGCAGGGATTGCCATGTCTGCACTTGGAATACCGGGAGGTGAGATTTCAAGTCCTGCTTCAACACTAGTTTCAACAGTATCCAGATTCTCCGGCACAACAACATCTTCCATGTCAACTCCCGGTCCTGAAATATCAACATCTTGACCTTTGAGATTGGCCTTGACATCCACATCACCAGAGAGTTCTGGACTTTTTCCAGATTTTCCTTTTACAAATTTCCAGCCGGGTAATTTGGGTCCTTTAAACTTCCAACCGTGTTCATCATCACCTGAATCTGAGTCATCGCCCTTTTTCGCTTTCAGGTCAATGTCTGGTCCACTAACCCGAGGACCCGATATGTCAACATCAGGGCCTTTGAGGTCAGGACTGTCGACACCAGGTCCTGAGATATCCACATCTGGCCCTTTAAGCTTGGCATCGACATCCATATCACCAGAGACTTTTGGACTTTTTCCAGATTTTCCTTTTCCAAATTTCCAACTTGGTAACTTTGGACCTTTAAGTCTCCATCCGTGGCTTTCATTATCTGAATCGGAATGGTCACTTTTCTTTGTTTTCAAATCAAACTCTGGACCACTAACCCGAGGACCCGATAAGTCAACATCAGGACCTTTGAAGTCAGGGCTGTCCACGCCAGGTCCTGAGAGATCCACATCGGGACCTTTAAGATTTGTATCGACATCCATATCACCAGAGACTTTTGGACGTTTTCCAGATTTCCCTTTCTTAAGTTTCCAGCTTGGTAACCGAGGTCTTTTAAATTTCCAGCCGTGTTTTTCATCATCCGAATCTGAATCTGAATGGTCATCTGTCTTTGCTTTCAAGTCAATGTCTGGTCCGCTAACCCGAGGAGCCGATATGTCAACATTAGGTCCTTTGAGGTCAAGGCTGTCCACACCAGGTCCTGAGATATCCACTTCTTGGCCTTTCAGATTTGCATCGACATCCACATTACCCGATACTTTGGGACTTTTTCCAGATTTTCCTTTTCCAAATTTCCAGCCTGGTAACTTGGGTCCTTTGAACTTCCATCTGTGTTCGTCATCATCTGAATCTGAATCATTGCTCTTTTTTGCTTTCAAGTCATTTTCTGGTCCACTAATGCGAGGACCCGATATGTCAATGTCAGCACTTTTGAAGTCAGGACTGTCGACACCCGGTCCTGAGATATTCAAATCCGGGCCTTTAAGATTGGTGTCGACATCCGCGTCACCAGAGAGTTTGGCACTTTTTCCAGATTTTCCTTTTCCAAACTTCCAGCCTGGTAACTTTGGTCCTTTAAACTTCCATCCGTGTTCGTCATCATCTGAGTCTGAATCATCGCCCTTTTTCGCTTTCAAGTCAATGTCTGGTCCGCTAACCCGAGGACCCGATATGTCAACATCAGGGCCTTTGAAGTCAGGACGGTCTACACCAGGTCCTGAGATATTCACATTATTGGCATCGACATCCGCATCACCAGAGACTTTGGGACCTTTTCCAGATTTTCCTTTTCCAAATTTCCAGCCTGGTAAGTTTGGTCCTTTGAACTTCCAGCCGTGTTCGTCATCATCTGAGTCTGAATCATCGCCCTTTTTCGCTTTGAAGTCAATGTCTGGTCCGCTAACCCGAGGACCCGATATATCAACATCAGGGCCTTTGAGGTCAGGACTGTCTACACCAGGTCCTGAGATACTCACATCTGGGCCTTTAAGATTGGCGTCGACATCCGCGTCACCAGAGAGTTTGGCACCTTTTCCAGATTTTCCTTTTCCAAACTTCCAGCCTGGTAACTTTGGTCCTCTAAACTTCCATCCGTGTTCGTCGTCATCTGAATCTGAATCATCGCCTTTTTTTGCTTTTAGGTCAATGTCTGGTCCGCTAACCCGAGGACCCGATATGTCAACATCAGGGCCTTTGAGGTCAGGACTGTCTACTCCAGGTCCTGAGATATTCAAATCTGGGCCTTTGAGATTGGCGTCGACATCCGCGTCACCAGAGAGTTTGGGAGCTTTTCCAGATTTTCCTTTTCCAAATTTCCAGCCTGGTAATTTAGGTCCTTTGATCTTGCATCCTTGTTCGTCATCATCTGAATCTGAATCATCGTCCTTTTTTGCTTTCAAGTCAATGTCTGGTCCGATAACCCGAGGACCGGACATTTCTACATCAGCACCTTTGAAGTCAGGGCTGTCAACACCTGGTCCTGAGATATCCACATCTGGGCCTTTAAGATTTCCATGGACGTCCACATCACCAGTGACTTTGGGACTTTTTCCAGATTTTCCTTGCTTACGTTTCCAGCTTGGTAACCGAGGTCTTTTGAATTTCCAACCGTGTTTTTCATCTTCCGAATCTGAATCTGAATGGTCATCTGTCTTTGCTTTCAAATCAATGTCTGCTCCACTAACCCGAGGGCCCGATATGTCAACTCCAGCACCTTTGATGTCGGAGCTGTCGACACCAGGTCCTGAGATATTAACATCTGGACCTTTAACACTGGCATCGAGTTCCACATCACCAGAGACTTTGGGAGATTTTCCAGACTGTCCTTTTCCAAATTTCCAACCCGGTAACTTCGGTCCTTTGAATCTCCAGCCGTGTTTGTCATCATCTGAATCAGGGTGATCGGCTTTCTTTGCTTTCAAATCAATTTCCGGACTGCTTATTCGTGGTCCCGATATGTCAATATCAGTAGTCTTCCTGTCCGGACTGTCCACACCAGGCCGTGGAATACTAATATCTGGACTTTGAATCTCGGCACTGAGGTCAACATCTCCAGATGTTTTTGGCGTTTTTCCTGATTTTCCTTTTTTGCGTTTCAAGCTCGGAAACTTTGGTCCTTTAATTTTGCAACCCTGTTCGTCAATATCTGAATCTGAATAATCGCCTTTGCTTGTTTTCAAATCAAGCTCTGGCACACTAACCCGAGGACCGGAAATGTCAACATCAGAACTTTTGACCTCGGCGCTATCAATACGAAGTCCTGAAATATCACCGTGCGGATCTTTAATATTGGCATCGAGGTCTACTTCTCCCGATTTGTTTGGCGTTTTTCCAGATTTTCCTATTCCAAATTTCCAACTTGGTAACTTGGGTTCTTTAACTTTCCAGCCGTGTTCATTATCATTCGTATCTGAATGATCACCTTTTTTTGCTGCTTTCAAATCAATGTCTGCTCCACTTACGCGAGGGCCTGATATGTCTAGATCTGGAGTCTGTACATCAGGGGGTGATATTTCAAAGTCTTGATCACAAGTGGCTTCAACCATTTGTACATTGTCTGGTACAACCACATCTTCATCTGACTTCATCAAGTCAATATCAACTTTGGGGCTGTCAAGGGAGATTCTCGCGCCAGCTCGAGTCTCGTCATATGGTTTAAAGTCTCGTAATCCTCCTTTGTCTGGTGTAGAGGTGAGGTTTAGAGGAATGACACTAGGCTCATCATATTTGATTTTCTTTGTGAATACCTCGTGTGTTTCTTGGTAACTGGCTTTACTTTGTGGAAGTTCATATGCCAGTTTTGGTTTATGAGTCTTGGATCCTTCCAGGCTTGATGCTTTTCTTTTACCTAACAAAATACTTACTAGTTAGTAATTCATCAATTTCATTTACGCAACGGACCCGCTGCATTTCTTATCGACTAGCGCATGATCAGGTCAGAAGAAGGAGCGGTATTCGTTCACCCTTATCCTTTGTTTTTTTTTCTATTTTGTTGAAAACAAAGGAGATTAAGGATTTGGATGGAACTTTCACATTGCTTGGTATCTTCTGTTGTTTTCAAAATGCTCTGATAAAAAAAACTTGACACAGGTTTCTGATAATGCTGTTTGTGGCTATGTAATATGAAAACAACTGGTTTTTATCAAACTTATTACATGTAAACAAGTGCTTTGACCAACAAGGGTTGATATGGTAGGATTTTGCGTAAGGTTGGGTGTTAAGTCGACGTTTGGAGCGTTAACCCTTCGTCAGAGCAAACTGAGGAATTGTGGAAATCATAGTTTAAACAGTAGACTGATTTATGCGGATCGAAAAGTCAAATCGCGACGGTTGTTGGAATTCGGAGCACGTAATTGGCTAAAAAATTAAACTGAATGAGAGTTGTTCATTGATACCGCGGGGAGCTAAGCTCCCGAGTATGTAAATGATCTTTGTTATTTCCTTTTGCGAGTCTAATTACTTCCTCGGTGCATGTCAGTTGATTCCGCAAATTTCCATGTGTTAATATGAATGGCCGGGTATTTTGAATAAGTGTCCACGACAGATTTGTCCAATCATGTTCATGTTGTTGTTACGGGGATTTTGCCGAGTGTTACACGAATGTGACTTGACAATTTCATTTTTGCATAACTGTTTTGATAATCTGCTTCACTCTTTGTTGTGACGGTCAAATCAAAGGTTTTCATTTCACCTGAAGGTTTGTGCGAACTTGTTCGGTAGAAGATGTGTGATTGCTACTCTTTCAAATGCAATAGTGAATTTACAAAATTCCTCCCGAGAAAAAATGGTTTTTCTGCTTGTGTCAACTGGTTTGAGACATGTGAATCACGTTGGCGGCAATCATTATCGGTATCAGTTGTTGTTGTTGTCGTCATCGTGAACGTCATTATCACCGTTATCATCATCATCGTCATATTATCAAATTTTATCATTATCAATGTCTTTTATCGTTATCTTTATCATTATCATTATCGTTGAGTTTAACATTATCATAATTGTTTATTGTCATCATTATCTTTATTGGTCTCATTGTTGCATCATATTAACATCATTATTTTTACAACTGTCACAATTATTATCGACCACTACCGTTATCCTGCAACATTATTGTTACCTTTTTAATATCACTTTCATTGTTATCATTAAGCAGCTATTATCGTCATAACTATCATTATCCTTTATTTCTATCATTATATCAACATCGTAATTATTATTTTTATAATTCTCATTACCATTATCATTATCACTATATTTATTTTATCATGGTCGTTGTCTAATATTCAATAGTCCAGTTTCGTATTCGTAGTTGCTGCTGATTAGAAGGACTACAGACTCGTTTACACAGCGAGAAGAGATGAGCTTTTTACAATTCTGTGTATTTTAACGAGACTCAAACTTCTAATCGTTCTCACTGGTATTTATGTATAATCAAAACCAAGTCGAGGCTAACGCTGTAGAAATGAGTCTATGGTCATTGCAATCAGCAGTAACTTGGAATACGAAACTGGACTATTTGATTATTCCGTTATTATCGTGTTTAGTACGTTGTTTTGTCAAACATGAAACAATTCCTCATCACAGGACTTGCTGTTCGAAATTAATACCACACCCACAAGAAAGACTGGTTTTTGACTGGTTGCTTTACCGTGAAATTTTCCTTATTACCGTGCAATTGACCGTACCAAAAAAGATGGCTACTAGTTCATTTACCCATAATTCTTAGCACACGAAAATCTCGAAACTGCTCGTAAAAACGCACAGAAAAGTTATAAAAACTTCAAACCAAGTTTACACGAAGTTGTTTTTGTGTATACTTGGTTTG
>JAOEHT020409030.1:0-17369 GCA_025448195.2 Parazoanthus atlanticus | reverse complement strand
CCAAAAACAACTCGTCCCCCCCCCAACACACACACACACACACACACACACATCCAGAAAATAAACGCCCCCGACAATTTAATATATACCCATGCGTTTATCTTCAGAATTTTGCAGTAATCGATATCTGGATGCAGAAATTGATTATTGCAGTTAAATTAGCAATATATCTAGAAATTCAAGAGATTTGTATGGAAAATTACTCACTAATAATGTGTAGTTCCAGAAAATAACCATCCCCCCCCCAAACGGAGGGGGTTTTTTTCAATGACCCCACCCCCCTGGAATTTCCAGTAACCCTCCGTGGGGGGGGGGGGGGGGGGGGCTTGGCCTATTGACGCTAAGATTTTTTGAAGATATTTCAATATTGTTGTCATTTTCAAATATCGAAATGGAAAAAACTCCACCTCAATTGCAGAGAAAGGGTAAAGCTATATCCTAATGTAGATTTCTTACCGTAAGAGCTTTGGGAAGCCGTTGCCTTTTAGGACGAGAACGCAGTTCCTTGTTTTCCCGCTCTTTTTCCCTAATTGTTTGCATAAGTTCATCTTGGAATTTTAGTTGCCGTTCCATAAATTCTTGCATCTGTCTTTGCAAGTCATTTCCACTGTTAGTGGAACCGTGAGCTGTTGGTTCCTCAGCACCATTCCCGCCGTTGGTGTTCAACTCTAATCGCAGAGGTCCAAGAATATTGCTGGTGTTCCTTCGTGCCCCTGGGACAATAGGTGGAGTGAAGAGTCTAGTTTCGCCGCTTTGAGGGGTTACATTCTCCTGATCAAAAGAACCATCACTTATTCTGGAACTTGTTGGCGTAGAATTGCGGCTATTGCCTCTCCTGGGCGGCTGTGCAGTTTCTGGTTCTCTGCGAATTTGCCGCTGCGGAGTTGAAACATCTTCACGATCACTTTGGTGGCCGTTGTTTGACCTTTCTCCATTTTCATTCCCTTGCCGCTGCACAGAGCTTCCAGGTGTGGGTGCTGGTGAATTACGTCGAGTTCTGCTTTTTCCAGTTCGATTTGCCATTTCCCTTAGCAGATTACCAAATTCGAAACAAAAAGGTAACGATAATATATTTTTTCTACGGTAAACTGTTAAACAACAATCACAGCAAAGCTTTGAACGAAAATAGCGCTCAAACTTGAAAATGGAATTTGATCAGATTACATACAGATAACGTAGTGATGATTGGTGTAAAAGACCGGACGGGCAAGACAATAGCATCCACCATGCTGTGATTGGCTATTCAGCGTTGAGCACGAGTTCAGCACGTGAAAACAATGCACACGCACAATCCTTGCGAAATACAACAAATTCTTATTTCATTTTTCCGCTGGATCCTATCAACATGGCCGACTTGTTGAAGAGAAAACACTGTCCCTGTTGTGATGAGGTTGTTGATCCGAGAACATATCGCCTTCACAAAAAGCAAAATTATGACAAGCCAACCAGACGCTGGCGTAAAAGGTATGATGACACGTCAGATGAAGAGCCCACTATGGAAACAATCATGCAACAACTTCAACGCGATTGTCACGATTCAGATTCGGAGTCCAAGGGCGCTGATAACAACAGTGAAGATATGGAAGCTGAAGAAAGACTCGGTATGTTGTATTTAACGCTGAGAATACTAGTTTGATAATCATGAAACCAGGAATCATCAGGCCCGTAGCCAGGAATTTTCGTGGAGGGGGGGGGGGTGTGCGAGCGGACATCATAGCGGACTCGGAGGTATAATTTTTCGGGTTTTCTGTATTAACTGAGCGGACTGCCGCGGACCTTCACGGCCATGAGAGGGGGGGGCACCCCCCCTGCCTACGGGCCTGATCGTTGACAAATACTTTTTAAAAAAATGTTGCCTATGACCATGTTGGCACGCACCGACTAGGACATTAATGTCGCGTGATTAAGCAAATTTTAGTGTCTGGAGCTAGGAGGCAACAAATTTTCGCGATTTGGGATAGCCTAAATTTTCTGACGGGCATATGTTTTCTCGATTCGACAGAAACTTATGTCACAGGAATCAAATGACTTCACTTTCACAGGGATCAAACGTTTATTGATCACATGCACACTCCTCAGGTCTGTAGCCAGGGCTTCTCATGGAGTATACTTTTCTGTGAGTTCAGGAAACAGACTAGGGCTTACCCCTATAAACTACCTCCTGTGGGGGGTGGTGCAATCGCACCCATTGCACCCCCCTGCCTATGGGCCTACTCCTTGCTTGCAAAATTGTCGAGTATTGCTCTGTGCATGACTGTTTGTATTCCTGCTCGTTTTGTACCTCCCCTCAAGCTCTTAATTAATACAGTTGAACCCCGATAATTCGAACTCGGATAATTCGAAGTCCCCGCTAATTCGAAGTAAAACTCATTCCCCTTGGTTTTGCCCCACTTTTTTGAGTCATTTTACCTCGGTTAATTCGAACTCGGATAAATCGAAGTCCTCGCTTGTTCGAAGTAATTTCTGTCCCCTTGGACTTGATTTTACCCCGATAATTCGAAGTTTAACTGCCAAGCTGAATGAAAAACAACAGACGGTGTCAGATCACAGTTTAACATTGCTTTTATCCAATCAATACAGTCTGGGATTGTTCTTTGACAGTTCACAGTTCGAGTTTATCCCTTTAAACGCATGCTTTACATAAACATTGTCTTGTTAAAACCAATTTGTAATCAGATAATTGACTGACTGACAGACTGTCTAGTTGATGGGGCGACCACTTTTTTCGCTAGTTGTCCAGAAAACCGTGGAAATCGCAAAAATAAACTCGTGTGAAAATAAAGTCCTACACGGTACACCACCGTGCAGAAGTAACATACAATGACCCTAGGGTCCAGGGTCACAACCATAAATTTGTGTAGGGTATATTTCAAATGTACATGTAGGGTTGTTTATGAGATAAATGTATGTTAGCCTGTGGGTACAGACCCTATGGACATAGGTTTCAGACCATGGGGTCAACTTAACACTTAACAACCATAGGCAGGAAACGTACCCTGTTAAAATTTTGGGTTTGGACTCTAGACCCTAGGGTTATGGTATGTTACTTCTGCACGGTAATGTAATTTCAAAACAGACAAATACAGACAATACTTTCCTGTATAATGGTAGGCTGTTTCGTATAATCTTGGAGGATATTAATTGTAAGTTTTGATTTCATGTAATGCATATAGGTGAAATGGCTGGGACTGAAGAAGAATACAGACAATATCAAAATGAGGCTGGTGAAGATTCAGATAGTAAGTGGGCATATATAGAGAGGGATGTTAATCAAATCGAGCCAGAAGTATGGGATTTGTTGGAAGAAGAGATCACATGTGACTTTGTGGAAGAAAATTGGTCAGCTAACATTAATGCAGAAGCTAATGCACCAGGCGAGCAATGCACACTTAGCTCAATGTTGCCTATTGTAAGGTGGACTATGATATTTCTTTGTTTGTGGACATCTTTTTGTTCAGTATCAGATAGTGCTCTAGACATCCTACTGGTCTTCATAAGGACAATGATGGAATCTATTGGATATATTTTCCCAGTGATTGCAAGTTCAGCAATCTTCTTTCCAAAGTCAGTGCATCTCTTCCGCAAGCATCTTGGCATCGATAAGGACCGTTTTGCAAAATATGTTGTGTGCAAGGCCTGCAATAGTTTGTACAGCTTTGATGAATGTTACACCATTTTGAATGGGAGACCTGTGATAAAGCAATGCCCTTATGTTGCGTTTCCTCATCACCGCCAAGCTTTTCGGCGTACTGCATGTAAAGAGCCCCTGCTTAAAGAAGTAACGTTAAAAAATGGATGCACAAGGCTTTATCCTTTTAAAGTATATTGCTATAAGAGCATCATTCAGACCTTACAACAGTTTTTGCAACGCCCTGGCTTTCTTACTAAATGTGAATTGTGGAGAAATAGAGATACACCTGCTGGCTTCCTTGCTGATGTTTTTGATGGACGGATATGGCAAGAGTGGCAGTTTGTTGATGCACAGCCATATTTGGCTAGTCCACACAATTATGCATTTATGCTCAATGTGGACTGGTTTCAACCATTCAAGCATTCTATGTATAGTGTTGGGGCACTCTACATGGTACTTATGAATCTCCCAAGGGCAGAAAGATTTAAACCAGAGAATGTTATATTAGTTGGAATAATTCCTGGTCCAAAAGAACCAAAGCACAGCATCAACAGCTATCTTAAACCCCTTGTTGCAGAGTTAAACATCTTGTGGAATGATGGAGTGAAGGTCCAGGTACCTGGTACGTCCACTCGCACAACAGTTCATGGTGCACTTCTTTGTGTTGGTTGCGATGTACCTGCCACAAGGAAAGTATGTGGTTTTACTGGCCATTCCTCTTGCAATGGATGTTCCAAATGCACAAAGCAATTTACAGGCCGTGTGGGTGAGGGAATGGATTATTCTGGCTTTGAACCCCAGCCACCAAGAACAAATGCAAAACACCGTGAACAGGTACAGGAAGTCTTGAACCAGACTTCATTAACTGATCAGGAGGAGAAAGAAAAAAAGTATGGGGTAAGATATAGTGAGCTGTTACTTCTGCCTTACTTTGACTGTGTGCGGTTCCACATCATAGATCCTATGCATTGCCTATTTCAGGGTACAGCCAAACATGTAATGCAAAAGATTTGGCTCGATGATGAAAAGCCCTTACTAACCAAGAAAGACTTGGTTCATATCCAGACCAAATTGGATGATATTAAAGTGCCTTCAAGCATAGGCAGGATGCCAAGAAAAATTGAGAACAGTTATGGTGGATTTACTGCAGACCAATGGAAATCATGGACAATTTTGTTTTCCATTTTTTCATTATGGAACATTTTACCTCCTGCAGATCTTGAACTGTGGCGCAAATTTGTGATGGCATGTGCATTGCTCTGCACACCAATCATAACCCAGACAAGAGCTGAGTTAGCTCATTCTTATATTGTTAGCTTTGGGAAAGAAGTAGAAAAGTTGTATGGAAAGGACAAAGTTACTCTAAACATGCACCTAGAGACACACCTTTTGGACTGCATTCTAGATTTTGGTCCTGTTTACTCTTTCTGGTTGTTTAGCTTTGAGAGATATAATGGAATCATGGGACAATTTAAGACAAACCAAAGATCTGTTGAAATCCAAATTATGAAAAAATTTACATCTGATCTTTATGTAAAAGATATGCCCCTTCCATCTGAATTCAGTGAACTGTTTCAGCCCATTTTTAACAGGCTGTCAAGTCAGCAGTCTGGAACACTGAATGCCTGCCTGCAGGAAGAACAAATATCCAGCAAAGTGGTGATAGGAACAAGTACTCTTGCTATTGGTCCTGTTCGACCAAGTGACTTGTGGACAGTGGTTGATTCAGACCACATTTATCAATGCATCTCACCACACTCTAAAGGCTGCCTTGCTGTTGAGCAGCTGGAACATCTTCGACAAGCATACACTGCCATTTTTCCAGGACTGAATACTGCATCTGTGACAAGGTTCTTTGATCGCTTTTCAGCAGTGTTTGTGGCCGGGGAACAGTTTGGCTCTTCGGATTCTCGTGCAGAACGGTCCTCATTTGTCATGGCTAGATGGTGTGGAAATGGAGGAAGAATAGATTCCACTGGCTCTGATTTGAGACCAGGGGTTGTGGACTATTTCTTAAGGCAAAATATTGAGGTCAATGGCTCAATGGTAACTTGCATCCTAGCTGCAGTAAGATGGTTCCAGCAGCATCCACTTCGTCACAAACTTGGAGCACCCACTGAGATCTGGTGCAAGACCACGTTCGAGATGGACGGAGGTGCAACTTTCATACCTTTTCAAAGAATGTATTGTAGATTTATCCCTGCATTTGACACTGTAGAAAGAGAATGTGTATTAGTTGTTTGCCCTCTGCCTCGCAAACTTCAGTGCTAGTTCTTAGTTGTACTGTAGTATATAACGAGTACCCTGCCAGCATTTCAGTTACCGAGTTCAGCACAAATTTAGATGTTCAGAAATATCTTGTACATATGAACATCTGTTGTGTACTTTGGAATAATTACAATTTCTCCTAGGGACCTAGCATTTATTACCAGCAAGGGGGAGGGGGGTTGTAGATTTTCAGGCAGGGATCACACTTTTTTTGCTGCTCAGAAGGGGGGATTGTGTTTTTTTCCCTGCACATTCCGAAAATGTTGAGTTGTTACTTAAATGCAGTAATGGTGCTACATTTAGTTTCCTGTAGTGTTATTTATTTGGCTGAGCCTGAGGATATTTTAATTAGCTCTCTGTCAGTCACAACATTCTTATAACTCTTACAAGGACCTATAAACATGGTTCAAGTATCAGTGAATCGATTGTACTGTACCAGGTTCCTGCTAGTCTTCAAAAATAAGTTTGAGTCTTGGTTTATAAAGGAGCAAACTCTATTTCATCTTCTGAATCAGAATCATTTTCCACATGATTTTGTTCGTGTCATCTCAGGCTCCAAATCAGGCAGTGAATTTCAACAAACATGTAATTTGGCAATGTAGGCAACTGAGAATTCTTGTTTTTTGGGGGGGGATCACATTTTTTTTGGCCAGCTGGAAGGGGGGGGAATAAAAAAAATTACAGTCACAAACCAAAAAGCTACAGTACCCCCCCCCCCCCAAATTAAAGCAGTGACATTTTATGATAACAATTGCCAAGACAAAAATGATAATCTGAGTCAGGTAGTCTTTCTGAAATCCTTCGTGCCAGTTCAGTTGAACATTGTTGTTCAAGTTCATAACAATACAAGTATTAGTCTTTCAAGTATTGTGCCGAGAGGCAAAGTATCAATATGTCAGTACCCAATGACAGTAATTATTATAGTTTTCTTACACTAATTAGAATC
Source organism: Parazoanthus atlanticus (assembly GCA_025448195.2). NCBI lineage: Eukaryota > Metazoa > Cnidaria > Anthozoa > Zoantharia > Parazoanthidae > Parazoanthus > Parazoanthus atlanticus. Next base: position 10,524 of record JAOEHT020409030.1, on the reverse strand, counting down.
TTGTTCAAAAAATCTTTTCGGTCTATGCATCAGACTCGCAGTTTAAAATAACTGTCAGCTGCAGGCTACAAATAAATACAAATCTGCCAATGCTACATGTACATGTAAGAATACATACATTTTAAGACGTCATTTTTAATTCCTCAAATTAAAGTTTGGTCAAATTAATGCTTTTAAATAAAAATGTTCTCCAATTTTATCTTTTGTGCCTGAAATCTTTGTAAAACAGGCAAAACAAATATTGGTAAAGTTTTTTGTCAAAAACCGTCAGTTACTACATGTATGGCTATGACTAAAATGTAATTTTTCCGACAGACAATGGCAAGTAGCATAACTGCAATAAATCTACATGTCTGTAATTTGTGGATCGCAATTGCTAAATTTTAACCCTTTCAGTCTCTATTGTTTCCTTGTAAATAGGTTGTGAGAATTTTGCTTTTCATCTTAGATAGTTTACTGTGTATGATCAATTGCTTTATTCTCAAAACTAAACAACCTATTTTTGAGAATAATGTAAGGAGAAGATACATGCTGAAAAACTGGCTGGGGCTGAAAGGGATAAACAAACTTTTGAATTGATGGCAGTCCAAACCAATCTCAAAACCAAAATGAACTTTAAAAAGTCGAATAGCAATGATAAAGTGGTAATGCAGGAGAAATGCCCACCACATGAGCCATCAAAGCTCTATTATTAATAAACTGAACATACCTGTTATACATAACAGGTTTACTAATTTTGAATGGAAAACATTGAAAACAATACTGGCACCAACACTCTGGCACTCATTGCCTTGGATGCAAAACAAACTTGGACCCAGCCTCAATGCTTGCCATTTAAAAATCCTTGGCGAGTGAATTAAAGCTCACCTAAAATATTTTAGGTGAGCGTCCCTTCGAATCAATGACCATTGTTTGGCCAAAAATATTAATTAGTGACCACAGACGTGATCAGATTGTTCCTGAAGAAGAGAAATCAGATGAACTTCGACGCCTGCAGGCATGTGACAATCCCGTAAGAAAGCATGTGCAGCATTGTATACATGTAAATAAAAGCTCTTCTGTGATTCGAGCTAAAATTAACAATAACTTGAGTGGCTAATGTTAAAGAGCCTACGATACATAGTGCCTGGATATCAAAATTTTTGGAAGCTGTTTAGATGTAAAATATTTCATATCTAAGAACACAAAATGCAAAATGACAACATGTACATCATTCTCTGATGAGGCGAGCAATTTTTCGTAAGAGGTGACTTCTCTTTCGCTCTTCTCAGATGACTTTGCGTGAGCTATGGTGAGCGAGAGCGATCGCTCGTCTCAAACGGCAAGCACTGCAGCCTTTTCCTCTGCACATTCACTGAAGCATCGACCCTGGGAACAAATTTTCTGGTCAAATTTCCCACCCTCAGGAGGACAAGTTTCATCAAATTCTTCACATCTGTTCCCCCCTCCCCCCCCCCCTTTGGAGTCAACATTGATAGGTGCGTATTAAGCAAGAATATCCAGCAGAAACTCATACATACTATGTAGCAGATACCCTCATATTGTACATGTATCACTATGTTTTACATCAGTTTCTTGAATTGACAAATCTGGTTTGTGACAACACAACGCATCTTGTAGTGATTCAACTATATGCTTCGTGGTTGGTCGCTGACTTCTTGTAGATTGACAAAGTGATGCCAGATGTCCAATATCATCTACCTTTGCAGCAACATTAACTTTAAACATAATGTACCCAAAACCATAGACATCACTGAGCTCTGATTCTCTGTGTTCTCCACAAATGGTTTCTGGAGCAACCCATGGGTGAAGTTCAGTGTACAGATCAATATTGTTTAACTTGCGGCACCTTCCATCTCCTATCTTGCATGCCTTTCCAAAGTCAATGACAACAGGGTGCACATGTCCATTAAGTCTATCAAGAATGACATTGCGCTGGTGAAGGTCATTATGAATAATACCAAGTTCATGGATTGATTTGATGCCAAGGGCAACTTTGTACAAAATTGACAGCCACTTCTGCTTTTTATGTGTGCATTTCTTTAAAGCTGTATACAATGTTAGGCTGCTCTCCGGTTTTGCTGAATGAAAGGAGGTAACAATGTAGTAAGGCTGTGTAGTAATATTTATGCCAAGCAAAACAGGAACAAATAGTGACTGCTGGAGCTGTTTCAGTATTGCTGCTTCGTGCTTCACATCTGCAACATCAGTGTTTTTGTGCATTTTCTTGACACATACTTTAATGTTTTTCCAGTTTCTTAATTCACAAGCCCCATAACTTCCAGAGCCTACACCATTTCTGTCTTCATTACAAAGTGTCATGTGACCTTCAGGGATATGGTCAATGCCAGTAGTGTCAGGAGAGTCTTTTTGCAAGGGGCAGCCATTTCTTACTGTGCTTTGAAAAGCCTTTGGTTCATTTTTTTCTTTGTTTTCCTCCAGTTCATTCACTACTAATGCCAAAGTTTTCTTCTGCTTTTCGAGAATCTTTATCTTTTTTAGGGATTCTGCATGGCTACAAGCCATTCTTTTTAGCTGTTCATTCTTCAAAACTAGCTCCTTTTCTTTCTCTACCAGTTCTCCCTCAAGCTTGGGTATTTGGTGTGCAGCTGCAACCATCAATGGCATGGTCTGCACATCCACTTCGCATGTATTGGAAATCTTGAGGCACCTGATTCTGTTGTAACAGCTTTCTGAACTGCCATCTCTTTGGTGGCAATTCTGTCGTTTAACAAATGGAAATGCTGTCTTTACAATCTTACCAGCTTCGACCTCATTAACAGTTGGAAATTTTGACTTCAGAAGCCCAATAACAGTTCCACATTTTGTCTTCCATGACTTTGCCTCCTCCGAACCTTCCATCTGCGTCTTCAGCCTAAACAAGAAGGAGATAACAAAATGGTGTGAAATGGGACAAAACAAGAGACTGTGTACAATGTGCAGCACTCCTATAATTATGTACTTAGTCTGCTCGGTTTTGGTAGCAGGTGGCATAATTTTCTCGCTGAAAGCTTTTAGTGATACATGTACATTGTATACATGTCTGTCCATTTTATCAGAGCATGAAGTGCACTGTCATGTCCTAGTTTTTTTCTTTTACAGTTACAGTATAGATGCAAGTGAGAATATAAACAGTCAAAAACCTAAAAGAAACAAAGAAAATGAAATAAGACATCAGGCCAAGAAAAAGCCTGTGCATCTGATTTGTTTCAATTCTCTGCAAATGATGAGCATACTGTACATGTAGTCGCAGGCAACTACTGATGCAAAGGAGATATTTATGCACCTATCATCGGCTATCCCCTTGGTGGGGGGGGGGGGGGGGACCTCAGATCGGGCAAGGATGGGGACTTTGCCAAGACCTCTTGCAAAGTGCTGAATTTCTCCTTCCTCCCAGGGGAATCTTCTCAGTGAAAGTCCCCTCCCCCAATCTGATAGTCTGACAATCTTGATAGTCGGACAAGAACAAAACAAAACGTATTCTCAATGTTTATTTGAAACTACACTTGCATGGCAATCGGATCGAAGAAATGAACCGAATGGCAGCTTATCGAATTGAAAATCAAGACCTATTTGCTTGCACAATGAAAAAATATTCTTTATAGATAAATAGTCATGAATATATTCACTAACAGATGATGAATATATTTAAAGATGAAAATGGTGATAAACATAAATCTCCATGATGGTGCACTTAAAGACAAATCGCAAGCCCACACAAAGTTACAAGTGCCCGCAAACACAGTGGCAGAACTTCTCTCCAGGCTTCCCCTGTGGTGACAATGAAATTCTACAGGCACACTCGTTTTGTTTGGGGTTTGCACATGTCATCTGTGTTTTTCTTTTTCATTGATCAGCCACAGGTTGAGCTAAAAGAAGGGGTTTTGGCTTGAAACAGAATGCATGGTATTTGAATTATTGTATACAAATGCACAAAACGCCACAATGCAGCAAGTATTTTTTTGAAAATTTAAGCAAAGTCCCCCATATTCTCCCTGGGGTAGGGAAGTTAAAAAAATCAATTCTCCTTCAATTTGCCCGATCCTTGGGAAGTCCCCACATTTAGAAGCGTGTAGCCTGAGGTCTCCCCTCCCCCCAGGTGTGAATTTATTAATAGGCTGATCGAATGGGAGAGTTTGTGAATACGTGGGAACAATCTATTCATTTGGATTAGCTAGATTTTATAAACTGAGTCAATATACTAGCTTTCCTCCCAGATAATCATACAAAACTCAGGAATAAAATCAGAATCCAAGAATCTAATTTCAAGGTGACATTTCCACATATTTCTGCTAACTTTCCGAGCCTGAACAATTTTTGCCGCAAGCACTGCAATACTCCAGTTTCAGTAAAAATGCATTATCAATTTCACGACCCTCCATTCACCTTCGTCCTTTTATGATTGCAGGTATCAAATAGAACATATCTGATCCTCATGATCACTTACCATTCAGCTCTCTTCCATCTCAAATCTGACTCCAGCTTTATTACACACGACGCCATTTTGATTGAGCACGTTCTGAGATGAGTCACGTGGTTTTACTGTGCGTGCAGCACGTTAGGTAAAACCACGTGACGTGTCGTCCAACTGGCGAAAAGAACAAAAAGAAGAGAAGCGCCAGCGCGATGTTTTTTAAGAATTTGTGATTCAGTACCAAAGTTGTGGATTATCTCCAAGTCAAGCTGACAATTGTTTTGAGATTTTCAAGCTTATCGAGATTAAAATGTCCAAAACTGCTCTTACATGTTGTATGTAATACATCTTCGTCTCACGCATGAATAACCAGCTGCTTTTTTAAAAATAGCATCCTTCACTCTTCAGCCAATGCAACTGTACTCGACCGTGACTGAGAGACCATGTGAGAACAATTACAGATACTTTCAGTCTGAGATATTATCGTTCGGAAGGAATTTCTTGAGACATATTTTCTAATTGATTTACTAAACAAGCAAATCCTGCGCAAACATGAAACACGTTTACACACTTGCAAATGTGTAACAAACGTAATCTAAACATGTATGTTTGCTTAACCAACCAAATTCATTGCAAATCAGATGCAAATCAAACATTTGCTCCATATTTACACAGCTATCAAACTTCATATTTGCATAAGATTTCCCACATATTCAAAGCCAAGAGCAAATATCGTGTCCCATATTTGCATCAGATTTGCGCAACAGGCAAAGTTGAGCAAATCAATTTTTTCGTCCAGTGAAACTTTAATGTCCTTCTTATGACTGGTGATACATTTTGTAATTAAGTCCTTCAATTTTAGTGACCAGAATCTTACTCGTCCACTTGACAATTGGATAACATTTTCACTTGTCCTCGAGCAGTTTCTACTCAGTAGAAACTGCTCGAGGACGAGTGAAAATGTCATATTTGATAGAGATAATTATGACTGGGAAATTGAGCTCAGAGTAACTCGTCCCTGACAAGTGGACGAGTACTGTTTTGAAGTCTGATCTCAATTTCCCAGTTGTAATTATCTCTATCAAATATGACATTTGCATAATAAAAATATATGGAGAAAGAAACATTTAGGAATTATTCAGCAAATCACCTCTGGTACAGATTTGTTGGGTGAAGTTGTTTGAAAGCAATACTTTATATTCGAAGAATAAATGAAGGCTATAAAAAAATAAAATTTAGCTAAAATCAATTTAAAAATACAAAACCGTCGAGGATTAAAACAAAACAGCAACAGCAGTACCCTTGAATGTTTAAAAACTGACTTTGTTGCTTTTGTATTAATATTTGATGGTTATAGCGCTTTATACATGTTGTTTTGAAGTTAGTGTTTTTACTAGTTCCTTTTATCAAAGAGGTATAAAGATTTGCTTTAGTATGGCTTTTTCTGTGCGAATTGTTGCCCACAGAGTATTATGCAAATGAGATGTTTCAAAGGGCGAATGAGTGGAGATTAATCCAAATCACCCTCGTAAACAATGATGGCCCATCATTTCTTCAGTACGACAAATCCAGAAATGTTCCATGGGCATTGAAGTATCGTTTTATACCGTTGGACCGATTGTGTGAAGGGTGGGTTACAAAATCATTTTTGAAGGCCTGTTTTGAGAATTAGTATAAACTTGTTAAACATTTCTGAAAAATGTCTGGACGAAAATCTACATTACAAAATAAATGCCCCCCTCGAATAAGCACCCCCCCCCCCTTGAATAAGCGCTTATTTTTAAATTCGCTGAAATACGGTATATCATATATGTGCATACCCCGTGTCTGACGACAACTATGGGGATGAGTTCTTTCAGACCTTTGGCCTCTAAATACCCCTTTACAGTTCCATCGCTAACAGTAACAGCATTGGAGCTGGAAGTACCACTCTGCAATTTAATTCAAAAGTATTACTTTGTTAGTTTTAACAATAATCGGGTCTAGTCGAAATGCAACTTAACAAAATCCTCCAAAACAACAAGAATATCGTTCAGTCGGTCAATAACAATGGCGGTTTGTGTTCTGACTGAAAAGGGCGCCAAAAATTCATGTTATCGATAAAGACCGATTCATCCGTTTCACCGGGACCTTTCATCGAGCTAAACAACAGCAATTTCACTCTAGACACATTGTATTTAGAAAAATTGCACAGAATGTTACATTTGGAAGAGATTTTGTGGTGTCGTTTGTTGCGGGTTGTTGGGCTGAAACAAATATCAAATATGATGCCTGATCATGATGGCAAAGCCAAAGGGAACTCGTAATATTTTCTCGGTAACTAGTCACTATTTTTATAACTTACCTCTGGAGAGCCTGCTTCAGTTGACATGTCGAGATATAATGTAGTAGAACGATAGAATATGAAAGAAAAACACACGAGAGGGCAGCGAGCAATCAGCATCAACAGCGAAGGAACGGTTTTGTAAAGAGCGGGAAAGAAGTGAATATTAAACGCATTCTCGTCCCCAGAGCCCACGTGTTCCTTAACTGCGCAGAAGGGCTCTGGGAACGAGAATGGTGAATCGTGACCTGCATGGCACCGAATTACCGCATCATTGCTTCATCTCTTTCAGTCTTTGGGATACGGTCAGGGCATTTAAAAAGGGAATTTGTTGACAGTCTGTAAATGTAATACAACTTTTTAAGGAGGTGATATATTGCTAGACACGCCACATTGTTATCTCGGTTGTATTTAATGCTACAGTGCAATGCTGACAGCTGCTCCAGATCAGATCCAGATCAAACGCAAAGTCAAAGTAAGTGAAATCTCCATTGTTCAATACAATACTGAATACATGTCACTGCACTTTAGTCTCTGATCCATTGTATCCCCGATTTCATTGCATTCTGAAGAGTTCGGCAGTTAGAATTTGTACTCAGCTTAAAATAAGGATTTTGTTGAAATTATGGTGACTTTATATGCTCTGAGCTTATAGTGAACTTATACTATTTATTAGTTCGTAAAATGCTTATAGTTACACATTTCAAGCTACTATAAAATCCCAAATATAAGCCCATATGCTTGTAGCTTTCAAATCACGTTTGTGTTTGGGTGGGCTTATTTATAATCAGAGGGAATTTCGCATTACGGAATTGGCTGGGTGTAATTAATCGGAGGATGTTTGCCTGTAAATCAACAATTACAAGACAAAAGACATGCTATTAAAGACAAAATATATTTTCACAATAAGATTCAAGCAGGGAGGTGGGAAAGAATGCAGCAAAAGCAGTATGGTCATGTTTTTGTCCTCACAGATCAAAATTTCCAGTACTTATGGTAAGGACGTCACGATAACAATGTTTATTCGTATAGCATTGAACAATAATTCACCTGTCAATGTAATAAGCCTGGGACGGGAGAGGTAGGGAAGGGTGGGCATTTGACCATTTTTGATTGTCCCAGGGAGGGGCATTTGACAGTTTTGGCCATCCTGGAAGACAGGGAATTTGACTTATACAAAAATATCAGTTTCTGGTTTAGTATTTTGCCACATTGTCTTCCAGCTTTCAAAGTCTTGAATCCTTGAAAGCACACAAGGTTACCGTATTTACTCAATTAACTGCCCTGGGCACTTATTAAATTTTTGGACCTCGAGAGTGGGCGCTTATTCGAGGCTGGCCGCTTATTCAATTGTCAGAAAGTGCAGTATGTTCATTTTGCAACAAAACGATAAATGGTAATAACAAAGCGCGAAGATATAACAAAGTAACATTCCCATAGACAATGAATCTAATTTTCTTGGGTGAGAGGGGAAGGGGGTGGGCGCATATTCGAGGCTGGGCACTTATTAACTTTTTCTGCCTTTAGGATGGGCGCTTATTCAAGGTGGGCGCTAATTCGAGGTTGGGCGCTTATTCGAATAATTACGGTAAATTTGTGAACATTATTTTTATAAGACCATTTTCCTCCAAAGAAGGGCTTAATTTACCCGATTTTACCAAAATATCATGGTCAGTCTGGTGCATTTTGAGTACCAGGGGGTGGGGATCTTTAACCTTATTTGATAATTTGGCTTAAATCCAGGGGAGGTGTGTATTGAGGGGGCTTTTAAGAAACATTTGAGTTGGGTTGTTAAGCAAGCTTGCAGAACCTAACTATTAGGCCCGCATAATTTAATTACCTGTTAAAATAATAATTGTTATCAATGAAAGCTATCATTCTCAGGACCTAAAATTAAAAAAATAAGTAAGTGGCGCTTATTACAGAAAATAATTATGTTATTCCATATTGACCAGTTTATTGCTTATCTTAAATATATCAGCCTTTTTATGGAAAACCTGGAGTTTACTGGTATAAATATTATCTCACATTTAATATATAACTACTGATACTCCTTTTTTCAGATTCCATGAATGAAGTACCCCTGTCATTGTCAGTTGTGTAATGGAAAGCATCGTGACTTAAGAACTATACAACATCACTTTGGTGAAAATTCTCCATATCCTAGGAATGCACATGAAGTCCCAACTCAACCAGCTGTTACGGTTCAGACAGGACAACATACTTTTGTATGTGGACCGACTGGTGACTTGAATGTTTTTGCAGGAAATATTCAAGATGATGCAAATGAATTACCAGGTGGTTCAGGACCTGAGTTGGGTGGTGAGGATCCTGATGATGATATGTCTGATGAGCCAACTCATGATCCAGATTTATTAGGTGAAGAAAAAATCAGAGATTTTGTTCTAAGAACACTGTTGGCAAAAGGGCATTATGGATGGTCCCGTGCAGAGGCAATGCAGCAAATCAGGAACTTTTTCGAAGCAACTGAAGATGATCGAGTACCTCATAAAAGTTGGCAATCTGTGATTGCATTCATTAAGACTTTGGGGTATCAAGAGCCCAAACATTACAAAGTATGCTGTTCAGAAGATCATATAACTCTCCTAGAGCATGATTTACCTTGTCCTGATTGTGGGAAAGAGTGGAAGGATTGTAGTGACTATTATGTTCTGGGCATCCATTTGGAAGACATCTTCTTAAATGAGCAAAGTATAAAAGAACATCTTTGTCACTGGAAAGGAGCGTGACCAATGGTTCAATGGTAAAGCCAATGACATTCCTTATAAGGAGATATGGCATGGTCAGCAGTTCTCTGATTTGTCTTGCTTTTGGGACAGTGACCAAGAAACTCTTTTACCAACTTGCTGTCCAAACTGTGGTGATGTTATTAGTACTTCTGAGATAGAAAATGCATTTACGTGTAATCCTGGAACTGATCTTATAAATCTTCAGTGTACTGAATGTTTTTGCTCTTTTGAACATCGTCCAGAATATATGAATGGCTGTCCTTTGAATCAGGCATACATTTTTCATGAGGATGGTTTTAATGCTCTTGTGAAAAAGAGCAGACGAATGGCCACCATACAAATTAGTAGTGCGTGTACAGCAAAGAAACAACGGTCACAAGGAAAGTACCTCACAGTGTAGAGCTTTATACCCTCGTGCAAGATTGGAGAAGGAATTCCACATAAGCTGGATGCATTTCTAAAGCCACTGATTGATGAAGTTGTTGATCTTTATATCAACGGAAGAACAATCACATTGCACAATCCCATTCAAGTTGGGGACCAAGTGGTTGAAGCAGGACAGCACCAAGTAAGGATGCTGCTACTTTTAGGAACAGCAGATATCAAAGCTCATGCTGAAATGATCCTGTATGCTGCAGGTATGTAAGATGTGTTACATTAAAACTAAGGTCAGACATTTGCCACTGTACATGAAAAACTGACAGAAATGGCTGCATACAGTTACCAAACTTGTTTAAATAAAATCTGCATTGGAGGGTGAACACTTATTCCAGGGAGGGTGCTTATTCGAGGGTTGCTAAACCCTTGAAAAGCCATGTTCTACCTCAGTCTGTTAACTCTTAAACAAATACAATGTCATGCACATTCTTTCCTTCATTGCTTTAGTTGGACTTGGAGTATGTTTGATTAAAGCTCGTTTACACTTTGAATCAGTTATGCGTGGTCGTCTGTGCCTATACCAAGCTTCACAGTTTGCCTGGTTTCTTGTCTGCTTTTCAATATGTTTTATTTCTTCTTGAGAAACAAATAACTTTTTC
>JAOEHT020408151.1:0-17381 GCA_025448195.2 Parazoanthus atlanticus | reverse complement strand
AGTATGATACTTTAAAGTAGGCATCATCAAAAGAGCCGCATCCTACTTCAAAGACTGATCGGACCAGTCTTACGATCTTACTTTCACACCTCCAGATCAGATAAGCAATTAAAGCCTGTCAACTTTTAATAATTTATGAAATTGGAACTCGGAATGGTAATTTGATTGACCAGTAATTACTTATAAGTAAGATACTTTTAAAAATTGCGAGTGTGAATAGATTTTTGTAAGGCAAACATCACATCCAAAAGTGGGATTGAAGGAACAACCTACTTCAGACCTATTTTCGATTCTAGTGTGAAAAGGCCTAATAATGTTTTAATTGCATCAAACGTTAAAAATTTCAGTAATACGAATTAGTATTTCTATACAAAGTCTTATAAAATCGACTCAATCACCCACATCACTCTACAGTCTACCTGCTTAAATGTTAACTCTCAGCTTGGGTTGCCTCTGCATCCGACTGCGGGCTGCCTGTGTCGAATGGTTAAAAAGCAATTTCTGGTAGTTTTGTTTCTTTGTGAATGTTTACATAGCTTCAAATCCTGCATGCACAAAACTTAAAAGCACTATTTTGTAGGCTGTTTTAGAAAAAGCGTTATGGTGTGTAAGAGCTATTTTTGTTTTTTGAAGACTTCATGTCAACATCTCAAATGACATTGGGGAGCCACTCAAAGTCGGTGATGCTGATTGCAAAAATTTGCTCTAAAACAACAACAACAACAACAACAACACTAACAACACAGTTTATTTATTACCTCAAGAAATGGTTTACATATGTTTTGTTTCATTTATACAGCTAGGTTGGTTCCATCCCGAATAACCATTAAGCTAGTTTAAGCTATCTCGATACTTTAAGACGGTGTGTATCAACTGTCAAAGATAGATGATATAAACAATTAATGCATCCATATTAGTGTGTAGATACTACAAATAACAGTGACAAAAAAGGGGGCAGTAGATTGAATTCGGTTTCTAGAAGTGATATATGAGCGGCAATTGTATGGAAATGTCCTTTGTTGGATCAAGAAACAAGAGGAGAAAAGTTCCCAAACTAAACGTACAACTGCAACACAATTTTTGTGATTTTGGTTTCAAGAGCTCAACTGAAAGTTTTCATGTTCTAACTCTTCACTTATGGAGTTCCGTATGACTGTCCCTCCACAGCGTATGTTAAATTTCCTTTAATTTGCATTTACTGGAGCTGTATAACAAAATGTTTTGAAGGCAAATATCTAACTGGTATCATATTCATGTTTCGATGTCACTGTCCACTGAGTCAAAGAAGTCAAAGAAGTCAGTACCAAATGCCAAATGCCAAATGCCGAACAAAGCAAACTATGATACTAGGCCTAAGAAAGTTTGATCATTTATCAGACGGACTCAAATCACTTAAATGGCTAAACGTAAAGGACAGGTTATTTCTAAACGACGCTGTAATGGTCCACAGATGCCTCCAGGATAAAGTCCCTGAGTACCTCAAGGAAAAATTCGTCAAGCGACAAGAGGTTTCTGGCAGAAAAACGAGATCTAGCGCAAACACGAATCTTCACACGTCAAGCGACAAGAAGTTTCTGGCAGAAGAACGAGATCTAGCGCAAACCTGAATCTTCCCTTACGCAGGCTAACCAACGGCCAAAGATCCTTTACTTTCCGCGGAGCAAAAATTTTTAACTCACTCCCTGATGACTCAATTAAAAGCTGTCCAATGCTCAAATATTTTTAATCAATGACTTCGTAATTATCTACAACTCCATTCTAAACAATAATTTTTATACATTCTTCTTTTATCCATTGTATTTTCCAGCTTATTACTTTCCTCTATATCCATAGTTTTTATTATTATATTTAGCAGATTTTTATGTATGTTTCGATGTATGTATTGCCTTACAGAGGTTCGGAGATCAAATGAAATGATCCTACCCTAATATTCTAAGGAGTCAGACCATTAGAAAAGTGATGGCGGTGGGAAAAAGCAAAAACAAAAATTGCAAGGAAAATAACATGTACTGGTAAACAAAGAAATTGGTGAACCAAAAAAAATCATGCATCACTTAGGTGATGTAATTTGGTTAAAAACAAATTAGAAAAGTCCTCCCCGATCACTTTTCTAATAGACGATCCCCTAAAGCTGTTGTTGCCTGGTGAAAATAAAATGACAAAACTTTCTACACTTCAAAAAGTTTCTACGCCTATTTCTACACTCATTTTTTTTGCCTTTGTCATTGTGTACTGAACATTTTTGCCTGCCTTAGCAACAGCTGAATCCAATTTCCCCCTTTTCTCATTGTTTACTGAACATTTTTGCCTGCCTTAGCAACAGCTGAATCCAGTTTCCCCCTTTTGCCATTATTAACTGAACATTTTTGCCTGCTTTAGCAACAGCTGAATCCCATTTCCCTTTTTTGTCATTGTTTACTGAACATTTTGCCTGCCTTAGCAACAGCTGAATCCAATTTCCCTTTTGGTCATTGTTTACTGAACATTTTTGCCTGCCTTAGCAACAGCTGAATCCCATTTTCCCTTTTTGTCATGGTTTACTGAACATTTTTGCCTGCATTAGCAACAGCTGAATCCCGTTCCCCCTTTTTTGTAATTTCTATAGTAATGTAAAAGCCAGCTTTTAAAAATGTTGCTCTAAATCTGATGTGTTTTATTGACACATCTACTATATTGTTGGCCTCCAAGGCCCGATGCACATACTTGGTGAGCTCTTTGGCGATATAGCCCACTCTGGTCCATTGCCCTTGATGGCTAATGTGCACAGCTATCGCATTCCGATCATGTGGGTTGGTAGGCTCTGGCACAAGTTTTGCTTTTTCAGTTTCCTTTAAGTCTTTCTGTTGCTTGTACACTTTTTCAAGAAGTTCTTGCGACTTTGAACTGTAAGCTACACCTAGTACTTTAAAAGGTACTGTGTGTTGCACTATCGTGAGCTTCTGTTGTTGCGCTGTCGTTTCTATCCATCCTATCTTCCTTGGCATAGTTCCACTCCCATATCACAAGCATATCACAGCCATCCAAAAACACTACACAATGAGATAAGCACTTCATTGTTCTATTGAGTTCAACTGCAGCATCTTTACAGACTAACAATTGGCATAGAGTGCTATCAACTGTACCAGTTGCCTTTCTGAGGCCAATTTTCATCACTGGAAATCCTGGAAATGTTCCATTGAAACCAGGTAGCATCCACATATGACACCTGTACTTCTATTATTGTAGCTGCTGGTTCACCTAAAGAGAAAAAAAGCTATAGAAGAATTGCAATAAAGCTGAGATAATCTAGTGGCAAGCTAGAGTTAGTTGCATTGGTATTTTTGTAGAAACAATGGTGATAAAAATGTTTATGTCACGTGTTATATCTGTCTTATATAATAAAAACTATGTTATCAAACAATTAGTAAATTGCCGACTTATACTATACAAACTAAACTAGGAAGGTATATTGTACAAACTGTGTAAGTACGAATTAAATATGATGGCACTAATAAAAAAAAAATTAAAAAAATGACTTCCTTGAGATGATCAGCTAAGGTATCATTGTCAAAGACTTTCTTCGTTCCTCTAGCTCGAGTTTCAGATTGAAAATAAAACTGTTTGGGCGCTTTAGACCCAGCAAGTTTATGAAACTTGAGTTGAAGCAACAAAGTTTCCTTTACTTCATCTGGACTTGTGTCCGTCAAGAAATGATCTACCTCTGTCTCAGAGGTCCAGACACCTCCACATTTTGACGACAGTTGGTTCGTCACTCGAACCAGCTCTTGGTTGTTCTCTATATCTTTCCGCTGTACAGCTTCTTTCTTTTTTTGTTTTTCTTCCAACCGCTTCTGTTTCTTGGCCAGGATGTTAGCTTGGCGTTTCTTATGTTCCTCCATGATCCATGTGTCCGCACTCTTTCGCGCATCCTTAAAAAGCTTCTCCTTTGGTGCCAAGCCGTTCAGCCATGACGATGTCTTGTTGTTCCTCCACATCACCAGCGCTTTGTGTGTTTCTGTGCGAGCAGATGGCTTAACTCTTAGCTGCATATCAAGCTGCGCAAAGTCATGTTCGCTGATGATGTTTGTCTTTGGGACATTCGAGGCCTTGTCACTCTGGCTGTCATTGTGTGGTTCCAGAAAATATCCATATCCCCCATGGAGGTTCACTGGAAATTCCAGGGGGGTGGGGGTCCAGAGGCCCAAATTTCCAAGGGGTATGGGGGGTAAGAAGAGTAATATATTTCCAGAGGGTCTAAGAACACTGTCCAAGGGAAACCTACCAAGATCGCATTCGCGATTTGATAAATCAACAAATCCATGAACTCCAATATATTTCAGTATACTCAAATGCAATTTGCACATTTAGCGGACATTTCTGAGCGAACATTTCGGGATAATGATATATTCTTGAGGAGCATGAACGTGTACTTTTCACTTTTGTATGCCGTTTGCGCTGTGAAAGCGGATTCATTAAAATATAAAATTCTTACCGACCGTAAGGATGGTATAAGGGAGAAATCCAGGATTAGGACGAGGACAATGACGTTATACATATTTGGTACTTAGAGGATCGAGCAGTGTATAGTTTTGATGCAACTAGCGCTTTTTTAGACGGTGTTATTCGTCTAGCTTGAATGGCTATAGTCTGAACGGGACTGAACTATCAATTGTGTTTTTCATTATGAGGTGCTAAAGATCTTCGAAGCCAAGGGTGCTTGTAAATGCTAAACGTTGACGTTTCATCTCGTTTATGAGAACTGCAGGTCTGTCATTTTGCTGTTATTTTGTTGTTATTTGTAAATATTGTAATAGTGACGCAAATAATATAAAAGTTAGATAAACAGTCTGCATGTCCTTTCATTTACATCTATGCTTTAAATACGACACCTTTCTGATATTGCATGGTGTAGGGAAACAAAAAATCAACCTTTTTAAAAAATGGAAATTCCAGGGGGGAGGGGGTACCAAAATACCCCCTGGAACGGAAATTCCAAGGGGGTGGGGGTCATAGAAAAAAACCTCCATGGGAGGAGGGGTATGGATATTTTCTGGAACTACACATTGTCAGAGGGCTGATCGTACTTGCCACCAGGAAGATGGTCAGCACCTTGTCGCTCAAAAAGGAGGAGTAGATGAGCGCACAGGATCTCAAGCAGCTCCTTTGTGAGGTCGTCGAACTCCTCGTCATGTTCCTTGAAGAGGCCGTCGTACAAGATATCACGATGAATGGGTGCCAGCTCTTCAGGAAAGACGGCCTCCCCACCGAGTAGAGAGGAGGCATCAGCCATCCAGCGCTGAAGACTCAGTTGTAGCTGGCAGTAGTGAGGGCCCATGGCAAGGATCCCTATGTTAGACTCCAGGAGCCTCCACAGGGGACCAGTGATGATCTTGTCGATTATGCCAAGTGCCCTGACTCCTGCCAAATACATGGGGAATTTGATGTCGACCTCAACTGATTTCAGCAGCTTGTTGGCATTGGGTCACTTGGACAGGAACTCCACAAGGTGGTCTTTGTGGTAGTAGACAGCAGTGGCGTTTTAGAAGGCGATGTTTATTCTGTTGCCCCTCCAGCTGGCCAAGTGGACCTCTTCATGTTTTCCTTTTAGGAAAACGTCGAAGTGAGAGGAGACTCCAGTTTCATCGCTTCCATGTTCTTCAAAGGACTTACAAGAAGTTCGCAGTAAATGAAATGCACCACACTCTGCGTTATCGAATGCGAATGGATTCTTCCCTTCTAGCATGGCCCCCTCAGCTGATTTGAGGGCCTTGGCAGCCTCCTCGGCGAAGTTGACAATTAGGTGTAATCCACAGAAATAGTGCCCGACGTCCATAAACGATTCTCTCTCGTCCTCGCTCAAGACATCCCAATTGGCCACTACGTCTGGGATTACCTTTGAACGCAGGAGGTCGAACTCTCTATTGAAGGCAGTAATCACAGCCGCGCGGTCAGACATGGTACTTGTAATAGACGCAAGCAGTTGCTTGACAGTTTTTTGCCGTTCTGCTGGGTCATCCATGGCGATTGCGTGGGCAATATCTTTATTCTTCTGCAACAGGGCTTCTGTAAGTCTTCAGCTGCCTGGCCACCAAGTTTCAACATTCCAAAACTCAAGCCCTCTCCCTCGCTAGTCGTCACTTGAAAGTTCTGGTAACGTTTTCCAAACTTGGTAGTCCCATCTGCAATTCCAACCACTTTAGCCCGGTGCCCGCCTTTCAACATATTTAGCCCTACCTGGTAGTAGGCAATATGCCTTGCTTCTAAGGCAAGTCTGGATTTTATTCCCATTCTTGGCAGAGAAAAAACATCCTTGTTTGCAAACTTGCGAAGCACTGTCCTGATCACATTGTCTATTTGTCTTAAAGACACATTGAAAGAGATGAGGTCCATAACGACTTCTCTAACTGTGTCAGAGTACTGGCCGCCACAGAGGGTTTGGATTTCTGGATCCTCCGCTAAAGCAAGAAGTTTTTCTAATTCACTGTTTGCTTCTCGAAGTTCTCCTATTTTTTCTTCTAACGAGTACATTTTTTCGTTGTTTTCATCTTCAAGACTACTGTAGT
This sequence comes from Parazoanthus atlanticus, assembly GCA_025448195.2. Classification (NCBI taxonomy): domain Eukaryota; kingdom Metazoa; phylum Cnidaria; class Anthozoa; order Zoantharia; family Parazoanthidae; genus Parazoanthus; species Parazoanthus atlanticus. Next base: position 10,839 of record JAOEHT020408151.1, on the reverse strand, counting down.
AATTTTGTCATCTTTGACGTGGCACTTTTTGTTTAAATAAGAGACCCTTTTCTGAAGTTTTATTCGTTCAGTTTTCATTTCTTCCATTTTTCTTTCATATTTTTCAAGTTCAGCTTTCGCACTTTTTAGCTCTTGCTTTGCTGCGATTAACTCCGAACTTTTCCCTTCAGTTTCCTCCTCAAGTGACTCTATTCTATCGCTTTTGCTTTTTATCTCCGTCTTCTGCTTTGCAATGGTTTGCTTACTTCGTTTGGCCCGTCGCTTCAAGTTTTTTACATTCGGAGAGGTTTTTTCGCGGCAATTAATTTTTCTTGAATTTCGTCAAGCTCCTGTGACTTTGTCAAACTCTATTTGTATTTCTTCCAGTTCCTGGCGTAATCGTTCGTGATAATTTTCATAGTTTATTGTTACCTGTCTATAGTTTTCAGAAACCACACGAAGCTCTTCAATTTTGTTTTCATATGTCGCAACAATGTTGTTATGTTCTTGTCCAAATGTCTCGGTTTCCGTCTCCAATTCTACTAGTTTTCTCTTGAGTGCCTTATTTTCTTGAACTTTCTGTAATAATTCTTTTCTTAATTGTTTCTTCTTTGGTGTATCCTTCTCGGTTGCTCGTTCTCTACGTGAAATAGGGACAACAAATTCCTTTGTCAAAAACTCTTCTTTCTTGGCCGAAGACCTCAGTTTCTGGGTTACTTTCTCATATGCGGCCTTTATTTTGTTGTATACCGTGACTGAATTGGCAGTAGTCACAGCCGAGAATTGCTTTTTAAATCTATCGACAATTTCTGTGTCTTTGTTTGTCTTGTAAAATTCGTAGACATCTCTGTTGGTAAGCCTAGATTCTGTAGAAGAAGGCTCAGCCGCCACCCCGTCGGAAGAACAAGAAGCTGTTGAAACAGTATACTTGGCCATTACGGCTTTTCACTCATGCGCTGAATCCGAAGCGCTCAAACTAAATTCGGTTTGTCGCTCTCCCTTTAACAGATATTCGCTTAAATCTTGGCTAAAACAAAACTAGAAACACAGTTCTTTCATCTATTGCTACAAAGAACACGCCACTCTCATTATTTCAACAGGAAATTTTATTTCGAAATGTTAAATTCCTCATTTCTACCACAAATATTATACATACACGCTTCTTTGACACATGTGATGAAAGCCTAGTGTTTGTACTTGCTAAATATGGCTTCAAATAGCTATTATGACGTAGTAACGGCGCGACAACTGAGTTTTAGAAACAATGCATAAATCACCTTTGTGACCAAAGGTCGGACCACGTGTTGTGTTTAAAATATCAACCAATGTTGCAACAACACTATCGACAACTGTCGGCCATATCGTCCTTGATAATTGAACAACAGATCAGATATTTCAGGATATTAAGAAGGAATGGTTTTCCTTCATAATGGGATCATTTTGGGGAATCAAAGATAGAAAATGACGGCCGATCTCACAAAAGCGTGATGCCGCCATGCTTTTCTACGGTAATCTGACACGTGACTGAACTCCCTATTATTAGCCTTATTTGTGTCTATTCATTTTGGTAGTATAGTTCATAGCCAAAGAGATATTTTGACTATATGTTTTTTTCTGATCTCTCTAATGCCGGAAATGTTACGCGTTACAATAAAAATTTGTCGTCTTCATTAAATTTCTAGATTTTTTTACAAAAAAGGTTAATCTAAAACAGATCATTTTCACAGTTGTTTTGTAAAATGGTTAATGGTCTACAATTATAAAAAGTTTCATGAGAAAAGTCTAAAAATTGAGAGATATAACGAATTATGTTGCGCGATAGGTGGTTGTTTTCGTGAAATGGTGTCGTGATCGTGCTACTGATCTTATCCACAAACTTGCAAAAAACTAATTTAAAGGAAAAGAAAATATTCAAACAAAAATTACAATTACAGTGTGTAAAGAAGAATTAAGTTAGCACAAAATGAATTGATATGGGACTTGTGACATCCTGGTGTGCCTTAAATGAATGATGTGGCATCGGACAAAGTCCCTGAACAGAAGAGGTCGCAAAGTTAGGATATGAGAGATCTTTGCTCGCTGGATAAATTTGAGCTATTAATATACAACAGCAGAACTCTTTAGTCATGAGAAAGAAATGACTGGTGAGGGACTCGAGAACATATCGTAAAACTAACTTACCCAACAAATCGCGTCTCAAACGGCCGATTGCTCAATACCGGCCTCATTATTGAGGTAGGGTGAATAACTTCTACCCGCCTTCCTCCTGCGGGCCCGTGTGGCAACTCTGATTGTAGTACTGCTTACTGCATGATCGTCTGCTACATGGTCAAGAATTTTTACACAGATCTGCCGGTAAAGAGAATTGTAGTTGTCAACATTTTTGCTTGTAAATAAGTAATGAAACATTGGTTATGAACAGCACAGCTAGAACTGTTGTAATACTCACATGGTGCGAGTCTGGATATATTTCAAACTGTCTCTGGCGATAGCGATGCAGACCAGGTGGTAAAACTTCTCTTTGGATGACACGAGTTTTTCATGTGATGCGAATTTTATCAAATGGTTGTAGTCTGCAGCTCTGGGAAAGTTCTGAAACTGTTAATGTTGCTATTGTTCTGTCCTTATCAGTGGATAAAGTACCCATATAATATTCGTAATATGTTCATTGTCTTCTTAGTTAAGTTAAAGTTGCATACTGTAAGATAACCATTATTGCCAAACTATTATTATTATTATTATTATGGAATATAAATTTAGAAAATGTTAGTAGTTATGTTTTCTCCTGCTATCACAACAGTCACTTTCCACATACTTCAGCAACTTTGTTGCATTTGAAAGTGACTCTCATGATAGCATCTCTGACTTGACAGGCGCAAGGAAGTAAAACCAATCGTGCTCTCAAGCTTTATCCCTGATTGGCCCTGAAGGCCTTTTCTCTCTTAAACTGGGGAAGATCTGCCTCTTTTCTATCAATAGAAGGGACTTGCAGGTATCCCAACGGTTGATGCGTCTAAGAAAGAACTTCCACAGGTCATCATTTTTCTTCTCCACAGTTGAATGATAGGACAAGGACGCTTTAATATGTGACGTACTGTCTAATATAATCTTTTTGCCCAAGTTTTCAATAGCATTTTTCTGCCATTGTTTTTTTCTTTTATATAATTTATATAATATTTATTACTCAATCTGCAGACAGTACTGTTTCGTCCTTTGGGGACTCATCATTGCAGCTCAGAGAAGGATTCTGAGACCGAACTTCTGTATACCAGAGTGCTCAAACTCAAAAGAGTGAGCTATGCATAATGCAAATAGTATGATAGAAGTTTAGTACAGTTCCAAAATCAGAGTGCTCAACAAAACATCTACAATATCAAAAACTACCCATGCTCAGCCGAGGTACCAAGGAAGTGGCCGCAATGGACAGCTGTTTCGCTCTTATTAGAGCTCGTCAGCACTGGACAGCCAATCACTATGGAGACACGAAGTCTTTTCACAGTGCAATAATATTATAACTATATTGTCTTGATTAGGTACTCTATAATATCTTGAAAATCACTCTAAATATACAATTCAATTCAGTCAGCCGAGTCTCTTCTACTTGCATTTTTGTATTTTAGTCTGTACTTTTACAACAGCAGAAAGCAAGACCCTCCTGAAGTGGGCAGGGCTAACTTGTCACACTAGTTTTAGATCGTTCATCTTTCTTGTTGAAAGTACCATAAGTTTATAAACCGCAAATCAATCGTCCTTCGAGTTGCAATGTAATCCAAAAATGAAAAGACAACTTTAATGATATATAAATTTAAGTAAAGAGATTTAAAATTGGCATACCTTGTCCTGTAAACATCTTCAGCTTTCCATAATCATCATGATTGCTTTTACATGCCTTTCTATTGTATGGATGTAGGGGTGATAACATCTTCAAGGTCCTGACTTGCCTTTGAACTGATTGAATTGTTTGCACAATTCGTATCATGTGGCTGCTTAGACTGAATGAGCTCGTCAACCAATCGTTTTTCTGAAGTGTGACAATGTTTCCTACAGCTTTAGCTAGCTCACTGCATTTCTTATCGGGTCGTATTGAACATTTTAAATCACGATTTGTGAATGGTATCTTTCAAAAGCTTCTTGAAGAAAAGTAACAGCCAAATTTAAAAAAAATTGTTTTAAGCTATTTTCTAATTGTGTTTATCTCAAATGGTGTTCTTATATAATAACAACCGATTTACTGTTGTGAATTAAATACAATCTCATTATGTATTATCCTTCTCAAAACTCCAACTCAGGCCAACATTCGACCTTACTTGGTAAGCTGTTTCCCCATAAATAGCAGGGTTAATGAGAAAGGCATGACGGTCTTGTCTTAATGCCACAGTGAAGCCCCTTCCTTTGGTTGAACCAACTTCCATGACCACATCTCCCTTGTGGTTGATCAGCCACCTGTAAGCTTCCTTTGGCACTGACATACCAGATGCTTCCTTGTCGAAGACGATACACGATTGTCTCTGGATTCTCTCTCCTTAAAGTCAAAATTAAAGTAAACTGGCAGTTTATTGACAGTCATTATGACGATAATGCCGGTGAGTGGAATTCCAGCTTACATGTAAGAGTTGTTGAATCGAAGGAATGTTATAGAAAGCAATTCATTCAATTAAGAAAAGGTTTTTCAAAGTTATATTAGTATATATGACTGTAGAACGCTTGGATGGTCGCGGAGATCCCATTTTCTTGAGCCCCCTGTGTTGAGCCTGCCACTACTCGGTGGCAACTGTTGCACCCGGGCTGTTGTGGCTCTAGGCTTTTTATCCGGCAAATACGTGCACGGTTTCCAGTACACTGCTTACGTTTTAAATAGGTCTTTAATAAAGTATAAATCCGGTAATCAAACGTTCGATTGCTTTACATTTTTTTTAGAGCCATCATATCGAACAACAAAATCTGGATTTCTCTGGCTCTTTCCTGCTTGCATGGCAAGAACTGTCCCCTTAAACCAGCTAGCTTCACCGTCATCACCAGCACAATGGTGAGAAACCTTCTTCCCAACAAGCTGTTCAGGCAAAATAACCACTGGAAGATCACAGGTATTTACATTGGCTAGTCTTGGTCTCTTTTCTTTTGAAGCTGCTCCTTCTCTCTTTCTCTTTTTTTGATTTTCTTTGCCCTGACTGTGATGTACTTCTAACTGTTTCTTTGCAAGCTCTCTGTACTCCTTGACTTTTTCTTCTATCTTGCTAGGTTCAGCCAAGACTGGTCCTGTAGCTATATCTCTTTCTGATCCAAGACTGCAACAGGTCTGGCTTTCCAGTTCTGACTGTGCTATAATTTTACAAAGATTTGCTTTCAATTCTTGAATTGTAAACTGTTTCCCACCTGCTGACATCTGAAACACCTTCTTGTCAGAGTGAACAGCTCCTAACACCTTTTTTCTGAATTGGATCTGTGCATGCAGTGCAGCCAATTTTTCTTTTCCATTTAAACCATTTATCTTTGCTTCAGCTTCTTCGATTGTTTTCCACAGACCACCATAATCTTCAACTTTCTCTACTAGCTGCTGCTTTTGGACTCTCTCCTTCATTTCCTTTCTTTGTTTTGCTTCTAAACTTTCTGCCATTTTTGGTTCTTGCACCCGTCGTATCTCAAGTCTTCTTTCTTTGTATTGCTTCCTTTGTTGATCTTTTGACTTCCTAGCAAGCTTCATTATTTGTTCTCTTCTTGTCGGATCTAAATTGTTTCTCCAGTCAATGGTGTTGTTTTTAGTACACGAGTATTGCCTCATATACCATTGTTGTGGCATTGGGCTTCTTAGCCATCAACCTATCCAGCATTCCAAAATCCCTTTCAGGCACAACATTTGTTTTCAAAACCCCTTTACTTTCCTCTCTCACATCAGCACTCACTGAGGCCTGGTCATATTTCCCACCTTTGAGATGATCAGCAAGCATTTTGTTTGTTTTAACTAGAAAAGATCCAAAAATCAGTTCTAAGCACTGCTTGGTCATCCCATCCCAGTACTCACTGGGCTCAACCAACTTTACAAAAATCTCATCATCTATATCAATACTTTCATTGTCAAACAATCTGGCTTCACCAGTGAGAATCTCGGCAGCATCCAGGCTCCACCTCTCAAAACAAGACAGCATTCCCTGGTAGTGGACACTCGTATCCACTACGCCTTCCCCTTTGCGTTCAAGAACACACCACAAAGGTGAGGTCACAAGTTTGTCAATTAAGCCTAGAGCTCGACATCCAGCAAGAAAAGAGAGCACTTGCAAATCATGAAAGACAGCTTTAAGTAATTTATTTTCTTCTTTTGTTTGTTCAAAAAACACTTTGAGGGCATCATACAAAAAGAAGACTCCAGCTGCATTGTGAAAAATTATATTAAAACGGTTACATTTAAATGGTGAAAGTGGGACTCATTGAAATGGTGTTTCTGCCAGGAGAAAAGTGAGAAACTGAACAGGACGACCGGATTTTTCACAACCCCGTTCCTGCACAGCTTTACACACAGTGCGTATGAGATGCAGGGTGCCTGACTCACCAACACTATAACCACCATGAGAAATGCTACCAACTGACTGTTCGCCGTATAAAATATTATCCCACTCTTTTAGTGCAGCTTCTGTTTGGTCAGCTAGACCAACAACATAGTGAAGACCACAAAAAAAATCATTCAACCTTAAAATTTTACTTTTCTCACTCTCACCAAGTGTATCCCAGCCCTCAATGACATTTGGCAGGATTTCTTGGCGATAATTCTTTAAAAGTACATTAAAAGACTTCTGGACAATATGTCTGTCAGACATTGTGTTTTTTATACTGGCTATAATTTTCTGAAGGCCTGTCAGAATTATCATGATCAACTGAAGATTCTACAATATCACTGAAAATTTGTTTAAATAGAAAAATACAGAAATAATGAAAACCTTCCTTACAAGAGTAAACAGATTTTGAAAAATATGCACAAAGAAACGATCACAAAAACATTTATGCAATTTCAAAATGCTGTAATGGGAGAAACGTAAAACTAAATTAAAACAAATGTTAATTACTTATGTCGAGAATAGACACTAGTATTAACGAAAATCCTGGTCTAGGTATTTATTTGAATAAATTGTAAAATAATTTTAGTATGGTCGTAAATATATCTACTTATTTGGTCAAATTAAACAAGTTATGCAATTTTCCGAAGTAGCTAGACTGACGGCGGTTTTACAGCGCATTACTGAATGATAATGAGCTATTTAAAAAAAGGTTGACCAGTGAAAAACACAATACCAAATCGCAAAACGTGATAGTAGTTGGAATTCTGCCAATCGCTAAGCTTGTTTTAACCGAATTAATCATGATCACTTAATAGAGTCGGATAGACTCCCGATATCTTGATCTGGCTCCAAGAACGGACTACCTTACACAAATTCAGTTTTATTCAGCCTGCCACCGGTCTACAGGCCTTTTTTGTTTTCTATCCTTGTATAAAGGAAAATCGTAAAAACCCTATTAACAACTGGAAATGAGCAAAATAAACGTAGAAATCGAGAAGGGCGATACTGTCCACGCCATTTCTCTAAACCGATCTAAAATGCAAGGATATATGCATGACAAAACACTTAATTTTGTACGCGATTCATGGTTATGATAACATACCTTGCTGCAAAAACTTGCACAACGAGTTCAGAAACCAACTCGATATATACCCCTACTGATTGCCCACGATTATGTGCCAGTATGGCGCAGAAAAAGATGTATTCATGCCACCAATCTCGACTTCGGAGCTGCGCAATGCAAAGTGTGCATCATCTCGCGGTACATATCTGGATTCCACCAACCATTCAAAACGGTGCATGAAGGATCGACCAGGTGGGACGGGGAGGTTCTGCCCAACAGTTTGAGAAGAGAAGATTTTTGTTAGTTTCAACAGTTGTTCGATATTGAGGATAAAGTATAATCAGAATATAAACAACACTTCGACGACAACAAAGTATGCAAATAACTTATGATATTTTTGCCAAAAGTCACACAATGTCACAGTTAGATGCTAGAGCTAGAGCGGCAGCCGCTGAAAAATAAAACAACTAATTGAGGCTTTTCGCGCTTGTTATTGGACTGTATTTTTTTCTGGGTATATGAAAGAAGCATATACAAACATCACCCGTCCTACGCGTTTGCACTCATGTTTTTTCTCCGAGGCTTTACATTTTTAAAAAGCAGATCACAGAATATCCTGGTGAATATGTTTTATAAGTCCACATGCAGCCAATATCAATTTGTACAGGCAATCGTATGGAATTATGTGAAATTAAAGATTAAATTCTAGCGTGTTTTTAGAGTTTCGCTAGTTTAATTTCCCGAGTCCGGGGAAACTGACTGATGATTGTGCCACTCCATTTCATGCGCACGGCCAGAGAAGCCACAATTGGGCACCGGACATATAGCAGCTCTCATTTGGCATTCACTTGCAAAATGTCTGGCAGGGGAACCCCTGGAATTCAGAAAGTCTATTTACTCAGCGCTTTCATTTACAAAATTACCAAGCAGTGATAGGTTACTAAAACAATTTATATGTATAAAAGGCGGAATCCTATCTCGAATCCAACTTTTTAAATTTATGACATAACATAAACTACAGCATTAAAATTGGACTAAATTTAGAATAATACCTGGCGATTCTATCTCCACAGTTGAAACGGCACAAAACCAATGCTGACAGGCAGTCTGTTCGACCATGTGCGTCTATGGACAGGGCCCGCATCTCCTGCCTGCAGGCCGGGCAATTCACCAACTGGTATTGACATCACGACTGGTGTGCTGTCAAATCCCCTCGGGTAGATCTTGTACTACAGCCAGAATAACTGCGGCAAACCACTTCCCGTGTGCATGCAGTTTTGCGGGCTGCATGAGTAGCGAGATGGCCAGTCAAATTGCAACCCGTAATTGCGAATCGTAAGGTTTTCGATCAGATTGCGAAGGTTAAGAACAAGCCGAATGTCGTCTAAAGACAGCCTTGCATTGTTGTCATTGTTGCAAGGACAGCGCGTCTCACCATACACGACTATGTTACGGTGAATACACCCATAACAGAAGCAGTGGCCTTTTGGACAGCTACATGCGGATGACATCACACAATGGCTGTGGCAAAGAAAAAATAAGCTTTTCTCAAAAGAAAACGAAGCCCTTTGGTTTGTGTTTTAAAAACTACATGTACTGATGTAGCCATTGAGGGAAAAATGAAGAACCAACTGATTATGTATACACACCAAATTGGACAAATGAAATTGTTGTCCAAGGGTCCAACAACCGTATTAGCTTCGGTTCCTGACATTTTAGGAACAAGTTGTAGTGCGATGAACAGGAGGAGAAAAAACCGTTTTAGACGAGGTAAAAGCTCAAATTAACCGGATGGTTTTGTAACAACCGGAAATCGTTTATGTTTCACTAAAATAAACCAAAGGTAGAGTAGCGGAAATCATTGACAGAAAAAAGGTGTTCAAAGCCGATTGTTACTATTATAATTAATAGTAATAATAAAAATAAGAATGAAAGCAGCTGATTGAGTCAAGCAAAACAGAGATTCCAGCCCCTAACCTCAATCGCGAATACCTGGTTTGTAAAATCTCCGCTTTAAATTCAAAATTGAGGTATCAAACCGGACTATAGACGTTTTAGTGAGCAATAACAACTCGAAGCGGGTGTCCTATGTTGCGTTGCTGTATTTTAAAACAATTTAATTAGTTGTTGGCACTAAATAGACACGTTTATAATATTTAATACCATTCATTAACTGTGGTGCATGGAAATTTTGCCATCCCCGGATAATGGCTAATATAGAACTTTGAAAAAACCTTGTGTTTATGATAAAGTTGTCAAGCCAATAGTTCACACATTTTCAAGCATTCATAGTGAAACTACCGCATCTACACGAGTGCCGCGGCAAAGCGGCGAGGATTGTTTTTCTATAAGTAATTTGGGGGAAATTGGACAAGATGATCATTTTCTTCATTCTCACAACCAATCAACTCCTTTTATATTGATACTGTAAGACGAAGATAGAAGTCGATAACTTGGTGGGAGTTGAAAGGGATAATAATTCAAACGCCCACTATTAATAAACGTAGATAAGTCAGTAAATATTGAAAACCCTGGTACAGCTGACCTAACACTAAAATCTTTCAAACCACTGAGAGTAGTATGCACAATATCTTATCTCTAAAACTAACACAGATTCTATATTGCAGAAAAATGTGCAAAACTTAAAAATAGAAAGAAAACTTAACATAACCTAAATATAAATTGTCTGTGACCAAAGTGCGAAATTCAGTGTTAACACCGCGTACGTAGACCGGCTATCCGGTTTACTAAATATGTTGGAAGGAAAACGACAAACCAATTCTCTAAAAGTTCATTAAATAGCATCTCAAAATTTCAAGGCAATGTCAATGTCCGTTTGATAATGATAATAATATAATAATAATAAAAACTAAAACTACCGTGTTTACATTATTGTAAGTCCTATAAGTATATATAACAATAGCAAAGTATATAAAGCGAAAGAAAAACGAATACAGTATTTTAAAATAACCTTTAAAAGTCTTGCCTCATGTATTTGTAATTAATATTTTGATAAGAGTTCGTATTTTGCAAGAAGCGCTGACATTCTTGCATTGATGTCCTTTGCTTTTGATAACATATTATCAATTTTTGCCAGTCCTTCTTCTTTCGCAGTCTTTTCATCTTCCCTTCCATCGTTCACAACATTTTCTTGCTCTTCTTCCAGTCCTTTCTCCATCTCGTCTCCTTTCTCCTCTTCTTTCTCCACCTCCATCTTGTCCTCCATTTGTTTTCGCTCACCGTCTTCAT
>JAOEHT020407260.1:0-17383 GCA_025448195.2 Parazoanthus atlanticus | reverse complement strand
AATACAACTAATACTAACCCTGACCCTAATCCTAACCCTTATCCAAACCAAAATTAACTCTAAAAGAAGAAACTAAATAGAAAAAAGAAAACAAAAGCTAAGCCGTGTTTTGAACCCGTGACCGCTAGCATTTCCAGTCCCATACACTACCACTACGCCAACAACTCGATTCATTACCGTTCGTCTTTTTTTACCTTACAAATGGCATCGACTGTTACAAAATGGCATCGACCGTTTACGAAAGGGAAATTGGAGACACCGACATACAATGTGAAAAGATATGATTACCAAGCCTGCGCCCCTTAGCTGTGGAATGCACTGCCACAAGAAAATATTTTAAGAAGACTCTTAACACATTTTTGTTCAAGAAAACGTTTTTATTTTAAAAATGTATTTAGTTTTAACATTTCATTGTTATTCTGATATAGATTGGTTAGAATATTTATTGCTACACTATATTATAAGCATTTTTTAATTCCTATTAATCTTCTAGAAAGATACATATGTTCAAATTCTTAATATTGAAGAGAGTTTTGGGGCATGGCAGGAAAGCGCTATATAAATAAAGTCAATATAATGATTAAATCAAAGTAGTTTTTAAACGCCCAGATTATGCAAGGTTCCGTTCTCTTTTGCACGCATCTTCAGTGTTTTAGTAGGTAAATATTGACATCTTAAATCGAATTCCATCGTAATCTAGTGAAAGTACTGATTATCCTAAATGACCTCTAAATTAAGTATAATTCATAATGTTGGACTGCAGTAAGTTATTTTTATTTTTTCGATTGACAGATGAAACTAAAAATATAAACAAAGCATCAATCCGGACATCCGATCGTGCCAAGGCCCTTAAAATCCGTCCTGGGCAAAAACAGAAGTGTGCTAGTTTGCTAATCACTGTGTTTTAGTTACAGAACAATCTATCTGGCATAACTATATACATGAAAATGGTGTACTTTCAAAATCACGTAGATTTTGTGGGGAGGCTATACTTGATTATACATCTAAAAGTGGATGAAATGAAAAAAATATATCTATATGTTTTAGCCTGGCTGCTAAACCTACAGCGAAATGCAGTACGGAAACGTCCCAGGTAGTTCACAATTCACTGATTTTCACACAGCTAAATCTTCATCGATTTTGCAATTTCACTATGATAGGAATCCTATAATATTCCTGTAGCTAGACAAAATACATACCGCAAAAAATAAATGAAGCTTCGAGATGAAACGAACACCAAGCTATTAGCGGCATTGGTTGGGTGCTTTCATGCCGGTTGTTAAATATAATTACGATTTGTTCGAGAGCATTGTCTGACTTAAGAAGTTGTTGTTTTGTTGTTGCTTTGCATTAAAATGTTGATGCAAAAATGTTGTTAGCCTGAGGCGGGTGCTGTTAGTCTCGAATGGTAGTAAACACATTTGACCAGATTAGGTAATATTAGATATGAAGCAGGCCAGAGCCCTGGAGGCAGCAACATTGCCGGATATCTCGAGTTCCGCAGAACATAATTCCAAAATACTTTAGTACAATACTGCCTGGCTATTGATAAATTCATAGTGAAAATCCCAGCTCTGCTTTGCTGGATTCCTGTTGTTTTCGGTACCTTTCTTACGTGTTTCTGACCCTCGGTCGGTGAATACTCCTGAAATGCTTGATGGGACTGCGCAGCCCTCCATATTTAGACCAAATGATGCGAATTTCCTACAGGGCCCAATCTAAAACCTGACCACAACATCAATTTCGATTTTCAGACTCTCTAAAACATTATTATTTTACAACACGTTACTCCCGAGGCCGATAAACACACCACAGATTTCGTTCGTGTTTTACCGACCTGTTATTTTTATATATAGCATGTAACTCAGTGAAAGTTGTACACGAGCACGTGCATGATTTTATCAAACGATAGTATAGGTTCCGCTTGCATGCTTTGGGTGTAAATAGGGGGATTACGCTCCGTTTGACACCCCACCCCCACCCCCCACCCCCTCCTCCACAAAAAATAAAAATAAATAACAACAACAACAGCAACAACAAAAGCAAAGAAGTTTAAAGTTACCAAAATTTCCTGATGTTGATGTTTACCAGAGCAGTGGAACTGCTCCTTTATTCGGCCAACATTTCAAAAATCTCGGTTTCCAATCGAAAAGGGCTGTTTCAAAGCATATAGGCAAACGGACTTTTTTGGGGGTTATGTTTTATTCCTGCCGTTTGACAGCAAATGAAGGCTCAATAATCACATGACATGTTTTAAGGTTTCTAGTCAATCTTAGACCAAACATTTTTGAATGTCACACTCTTTCGGGCCGCATATACCTCATATATAGCAAAGAAGTTAAACCTTAACTCAAGGAGTCTGAGGAAGGAATATTCCAAATTTATAATGAATCAGTATACCCCAGATACTTTTAAGATTGATATAGTATCTTAAATTTTAGTATCTATTTTCTCTAACTTTTATACTATTCCGTTTTAAATTTTTTATTGGTGTAACATGTGATAGTATTTTATGCCTTCTTAACCTATGAATGTTTTATGCCTTCTAAAATTTTATTGTTGTAAACATTGTAGTATAGGGCCGTAAGGGAGAATACGGTTTAATTTTTAACTGTAATTACGCACCCTATTTAAATAGAGAGTCATAAAGAGTCATATAGCTTATCCTCAGATGCAAGAGCGTCCCCATGGCCATGGGTTCGCATGTATGCTTACTTGAATAAACTCGTAAACGGTGTGATTTAATTATATACGTCACCCAGGCTGAGCCGCTCAAATTATTCAGTTGTGATAGTTGATATTTTTAAATTTTACGTGCTTGCCTACAGCTAGCCGTCCCATGCAGAGACACTTAGTTTCCTTCCGAGTGGCAGTTCATTCACCAGCAGTGAAACATACCTTTTTGTAAAATATGTGTTACCATTTAGATTTTGTAAATTTAGAAATTAAGGCTAAGTCTCTGTATTAGCTAAAAGAAACTCAATCTTTCAACTAGAACAGTTATTTTATATATAAAAAACAACAATTTAAAAACAATTTGAGGTTATATTTGCCTCTGCCAAGATTTAGATTTATTTCAAAGAATGCGTGTAAATGAAGATCTACACCGCAATTGAGCTGGTCTCTTTTGTGCCTCTCGTGCAAAACAAAAATAATAAATACAAATATGTGAGTAAAAAGCCATCGAAACTTCTGCTATACTGAGAAGCCGAACAGTTATAGTGAAACTATATTAGCATGGCCGGTGTGTGACTTGAAGGAATGCGAGTAGTGTTAATATCTCAGTTTCCTGTCCACCGCTTTCGTCATTTAGTAACCGAAAGTGATATGTTTGCACCGGACATTTTTTCTATCTCGATATCTGACTGCAATTGATTTTGTTTACTTTATAGTTGTGCGTCATGCAGTTTTGTTATCCTCTCGGTTTGTGCATTTTCTTAAAAATAAACAATAACTCCCACTTAATAAATAAACGACTCGTCAAAAGTAAGTTCACCACATCGCTTCACTGAGGCCAAAGTGACACTGCTATATCTTACAAATTAAAACTGTACAGACAACTATGCTGCTAAAAAATTAATATTACCTTTCAGCTTACTTGTAGTATCTTTTTCGGGAGGCAAACTTTTGTCTGTCTTATCAGCCGTAATTTTTTTTTCACAGCTCTCGCAATTTTTAGTGGTTCAATAAAAACAGATTGCAAGAAAGTAGTTGTTTAATACATTTTTTTAATTTTGCACTGCCGCATAGTCAAACAATTAAAAACCAGGGATCAATCGCGACGTGATTTAACGTTATCGAACAGATAAGTCACTATGCAAATGAACAGACTCAACTATAAGTCTGCCTTCAATTTTCGAGCAGTTGAACTGTTTGGCCAGATTTATATACTATCAGTCAAATTTTCACGATTGAGAGTCTTAAATTTAAACAGCATAGCCACAAGTAATAACTTAATTGGTCACGAACACGCGTGCACATTCAAATTTTGCTGTGCAAGCGAGGTGTATCTGAATTAAGGAATTCAAAATGATTAAAATTTAGAGAACGGAATGAAGTATTTACTACACACCTGGTAGTCTTCAAAATTATGTATGCTCTTGCAGTTGCTGCATGCGCAATGGGTGTGTTTCCTGTGTCAGTTTCCACATAATATCATCAGAGCCACGCAGCGTCCGAGCCGGTCAGAGGTCATTTTGTTTCAAATCCGCGAATAAATAGGGAGTTCTTCTTCTAACAATTTATACTAAACTAATTGTTTAGTTACTTCCCAGTACTTTACCATATTTCGGACTTGTAAAGGGGAGGTACATAAATCACTAGGGATTCTTGTACCACCGGGGGTACGGTACGCAAATCACTGGGGTACACAAATCACTGTGACACCGCCATCTTGAAAACTGCACATGTTGACGTCATTGTCATGGGACGTCTGTGATTATGAGAACGAAGTTACTTTGTTGACATGTTATTGATATTGTTTGATGATATTCTCAAAATTCTCGAACACTGCGGAGTTCTATGAAATACGGTCGGCACTCTACGCGTGCCCAAGAAAGTGAATCCAAGCCAGTGACGTCAATAAGTGCAGTTTTCAAGATGACGTTCTCCACAACCTAAAATTTAAAAATATTACTGTTGTAAAAAGTGACAACTGTTAAAGTTGTCAGGCTGTACGAGTCAGAACAGTCGAACGCAGCCGCGTGGAAATTTGTCAACACAATTTTATTATATCAGTATTTCAATATCACAATTCTAAAGTATTTTCAAAGCTTTAAGAAAAGTTGAGGTTGTAATCTCGGGCGATGAGGTGGGATACTTAAATATAATGAATATAATTAAAATTGTTGCTTGCCAAGAAGTGTAAATGTGAATATCGAACTATTTATATCACAATTTAGCGAAAATATTATTGAACGAGAAAATTAATAATTCCAATTTTATCCCCGTTCTGACAGTTACAGGTATACAAACGTTTAGGAAAGAAAAACAAATTTAGTTCGTTTGCAAAGGAAGATATTTTACATGATACAACGTATGAAAAATTAAAATTGCGACGGTCTAACATGTTGATTGCAAAAGGTCACGTAACAACAACAATCGGATGGCGCCTTCGTGTCTGTCGTGTGTTTGTTCTTTTAAAGTCAAGTCGTAAACACAGTTTCACTTCCCTCGCCCGTGTCAGGTCGTGAGACACTTTGAAAAATTATGGCACAGATGGTTGAAGAAAGGGTATGAAATGTTTGACGGACCGTCACCGACTGACTCGGACCGCGTGGGCTCTGGGAACGAGGATGCGTTTTTATAGCGTTTTTATAGCAACAATCATTGCGCATCAATAAATGAAAGCGAGGTTGTATTCATGGCGGGAGTGTTTGGAAATCATAACTACCTGTTTCGTTTATTCTTCGTTGTTCAGTCCGTTGGTAAAGTGTTCTTAAGGGTTGGGGAATTTTCGTCAGTTGTCAAACGACCAAACAAGTTCTAGTGAAGATAGCACCGGAAGGAAGAGGAAGGCACCGGAAAGTGAAGGCCAGTTGGCATTCGTTGCCGAGATGGAGAGTATTTGATTTTTTCCCGTAATTTAGTGGAGGAGATTTCAAAGGGAATTTCTTGAAGTTCCACGATTTTAGCTTAGACAGTGGCTGTCCTCTTGCAATGGTTTTAATTACGGAGAGGAACCATTGTAGGCGTTGCAGGCAGAAGTTGGTTGTTCAGGGAAGCCATGTTGTCATTTATCATGAACGAGTTGGGACTTACCTTACTTCACGGGTTACAAAGTGTTGTCGAGGGTGCAAGGTTCACGAACACTACGGATATTGGATGGAAGACGGAAAGCGACGGTTCGACAGAATAGCGAAAGTGAGTTAACGTGCCCCTTGGGAACGTAAACGTTGCCGCGGTTCCGTCGGCACTTCTGGCCAAAGAAAGTCAAGATTACAACTAACAAGCACTCCTTTTGTTTCGATTAGTAAACAGCATACAGCCGTTATTATTTGCCCTAATTAGTGGCAGCTTTTTTTCACAGCAGAAAGAAAACAAAAAAAAAGATTACTTTAAAGAAAGTCTTCCGCTCAACCTTGATAAACGGCAGAATAAAAGGTATGAAAGTTTGATCGGAACGGTAAGGTAAAAAGAGTATTTTTATGGTGAGATAAACTGAGGATCGTGGATACACTCAGTCCAAAAGGAAGGATTGTGCGTAAGGTTAAAATAGCAGCTACCTCGACTACCTCCGCAACTAAATGTAAAGAACAGTGCTGTGGTGTCATTTAGAAAAACGATAGAACATTACACCTGGGTGAAATAAACCACCCCAGCTACTGCGCCTGAACGTAATGGGTGTTTTAAAATATAAACGGTGTTAATATTGACGGACTGCAATTTCAAGATCCTTCAACATTAAACGATATTATTAAATCTACTTTATCCTTTAATCAAGATTTAAGTAATAAATTGTAACCCCCAAATCTGAACCTGTCATTGCACTTGTTTGAAAGCGATTGAAGGATAGATTTGTTTTGGAGATTAAATAATAGGCCTGAAAATAGGCTAATTGAATGTGTTTCAAAAAGGACACCGCAGTCTCACACTGGTGAAAATTCACAACAGCGAAAACAGAGAAAAGTGATTGGAAATGGCCGGGTTTAGAATTGAAAGTGAAGTCCGTGATACCAGTAGTCATTACTAAAAGTAAAAGGAAAGTTGGAGGGATGAATAACGTAATGGAAGTGCTGTTGACGGTGTTGGTGTTGTGCTCTCGGAGGCAATTGCAGGATAAACGAAGGGAACTTTTTAGAAAATTAAACGGAGATGCGCTCTGGAATATGTCAAAATGGCCACGAAAAATGCGAAGGAAGATTTGGAACAAGCCTTTGGGTGACGAAGACTTTTGAAGTGGCTCCTTTCCTTATCGGAAATGGCTGTAGTCATTGGATGATGGCAGAGTGGGTGATGATCTCACAACTGTTATGGAGTGAAGACAGGAAAGGATGGCAAAAACGAGCAAGACAACTTGAATTTATAATTGATAATCTCTACGTCAAGAAGGATACATGGTTTTACTTCGACATTTTTCATCGTGGATTGTAATATTTAAATGGCAACAGAAAGAGAAAAATGTGACTTGCATATGGAACACCAAGACGCATGAACAAGAGACTTACTTCCCGCAGACTATCGTTGCTACTCACTAATTTGGATCCGCACTAACGATCCGCAAGGCTTTGAGAACATTGTACTTTGTATTTAAGAAATCAGAATCCGTACTAAGAACCTGTAAAACTTAAAGAGCATTCAAATTCGTATTGGACAATAAATGAGTAATGTTGACGGTTTTGAATAAAAGAACTGTATGCGGCTATTGAAATACTGACTACGTGCGGTGTTATTCATATTATAGAGTATACGTGCGGTGTGCAATAGTTTTATTCACGGTCTTTTGAGAATGAGCAATACTCATATTATTGACTATACGTGCAGTGTGCAATAGTTTTAGTCGCGGCCTTTTGAGAATGAGCAATACTCGTATTATTGATTATATGTGCGGTGTGCAATAGTTTTAGTGGCCGCCTTTTGATAACGAGCATTACTCATATTATAGAGTATACATGTGGTGTGCAATAGTTTTATTTGCGGCCTTTAGAGAATGAGCAATACTCATATTATTGACTAGTCTATACGTGCAGTCTGCAATAGTTTTAGTCGCAACCTTTCGAGAACGAGAAATACTCATATTATTGACTATACATACGGTGTGCAATAGTTTTATTTTCTGTCCCATCAATTTTTCTAAGTATCTCACGACCTGACACGGACCAACTTTTGCCATGACAGATTGTGACGGTCAGAGTCGGTCAGTGACGGTTCGTCAAACATCGCAAGATATGTTTTTCTCTACTTGACTTTGGCCGAGTCGGGCCATCTAAACTAAAAGACGGTCCATGTCAGATTGTGTATATTGGACATGACTGGAATACCAACCACCTGTGCCGCCAGTTCAGCCAGACCAAACTAGTCCAGAACACCAACCACCCGCGCTGCCAGTTCAACCAGACCAAACTCGGTCAGAATACCAACCACCTGTGCCACCAGTTCAGGCAAAGCAAACTCAGCCACCAGTCCCAACACCTCCAACAAGATAATCACCTCAACGAAGCTTTGTATAATTTGAGGATGATGATGACGAGACTAGCTGGACCATTCTGACCCATCTGCCCAACTTAGATTTATCAGCTTTTCCAAGTCTTCCCAACCCATCATTCCACAGCAGCTCACCGACAGTATTTAGAATTTATTGATTCTGTCAGATCGTGCAAGAATATGGAAGAAATGTATCATTGCAATTGACAAGTTTCTGCACCGTAAACCCAAGGTAAACCCATTTATCATCTGCCCCATGTCTCACCAAGGTCTAGATACCTGTATTTTTGAAAAAGAGTCTTAGAGATATTTTAATATGAATAAATAAACTTTTCTTGATTGTTTGTTATTTATAGCAGGTCTAAAAATTTATCCTTAAAAATAAATTGTGTTTGATTTTATAAAAAGAAAACTTATTTTACTGTTTGCTCGTGTGATATATAGGATAACCCAGCTATTGATCCAATATGGGAAACTTCTGAAGTCTCAGATAAGTATTGTTGAGGGCCAGACATTTGCTGTTAAAGGTCAGAAAGTGCAATTTGAAATGAAATTGTTTCAATCTGATATGAAATGGTTGAGTAAGTTTACAAGTGAATTAAGTAACTGTGCAACATATCCAAAATGGCTGAATTGAAGGATATGGGGCACAATGTTGGTAATGGAAAACATATAAGTTCCATCCATGGACCTATGATTTCCGGATGAAGGTGGCCCAAGATGTCCAAAGGTACAAACAAACTTTCCCAAAGCCAACAATGCCAGCAGAGACTCAATCACTTCGTACTAAAGTAACGAAATACATTGGAGGCTTCAACCCAGGCAGGAGTTTGAGCCAGTTTTAGGTCTTGTTGTACGATTGGCAAAGTGTGACAGTCTTCATATTGGAACTGCTGGGGTCACTGGCGCAATTTTGTTTTTACAAAGGAAATGGTATAAGCAAAAATCGATTCAAATGTCAAATCTGTTTTTCAGTTGCCAGAAAACAACTCCTTCCATAAGCATTTAAAAGTTCTAAGATTTAAGCTAAAGTGTAAGAAATTGTACAACAACATT
This sequence comes from Parazoanthus atlanticus, assembly GCA_025448195.2. NCBI lineage: Eukaryota > Metazoa > Cnidaria > Anthozoa > Zoantharia > Parazoanthidae > Parazoanthus > Parazoanthus atlanticus. Next base: position 8,185 of record JAOEHT020407260.1, on the reverse strand, counting down.
ATTTGATGGTTCAAAGAGAAGAGAAAGGCATCAGATTTTGAGTACAGGTTTACAGAAGAAGAAACTAGAAAGTTTTGTGATGGCTTCATGCATCTTGTTGAAGCCCAACTGGCAGACAGTGCAGACCTTGAGCACCCCAAGAATTTCAATTTTTTCCCCTGGCAAGAATGGGTCTCCACCTCAGAAATGGTTTGTCACTTGGCAGTTGGGTGTCAAACATCAAAGTAGAAGAGAATTGCAAGTTGTATTTTAATGTAACCTCTTTATGTCACTGTCAATGTCAGCGTATGGACTATGAGCCATTGTGTACCCTTTCACACAAAGCAATTATAACGAGATTTGGGTGTCAGTCTTGGGATTAACTCTATGCAGGAGCGGGAAGCCAAGCATCAACGGTTGGTTAAGTTTGCAGAATTTTCTCTTGTGAAGAACCGGTGAGAAAAAGTTCTTAGGCATGAGCACATGCTACGGTTGTGGCTAAGGCAACAAAACCCATTCAATGATTTTTATCATAAATGCCAAGATAAAACCATTCCAAAGAGATGTAGTACATATTATTACTGTGCCTGTGGTATAGCTTCGAGTCACAATGGCACATTCAAGTACTGTAGCACTTCACTGTCACAGAAAATTCCTGCGTGTGCTTTATCAGGAGAAATAACAAGAATGGAAGCAATTTTGAAGCAAGCTTCACAAGAAACCGTGCGGAGAAATATCAACCGAAATCGATAAGTTTTATCAAAAGTTAGAGTCGAAATGTTGTAGTAGCCAATATAGTAGTAAGTACAGAATGTATTTGTGACCAAGATTTGTGAACAGTTATGACCCATTTGTATGTTAGAAATCAAACAGTCACTACAGACTGTCTTTGTGAACAGTTTTTACCCATTTGTATGTTAGAAACCAAACAGTCAGTACAGACTGTATTTGTGACCAAGATTTGTGAACAGGTACGACCCATTTGTATGTTAGAAATCAGTCAGTACAGACTATCTTTGTTAACAATTGTGACCCATTTGTATGTCAGAAACCAAACAGTCAGTACAGACTGCATTTGTGGCCAAGATTTGTGAACAGTTATGACTCATTTGTATGTTAGAAATCAAACAGTCAGTACAAACTGTATTATATGCATGTAGTCTCCTAGAGAAACTTGATGATCTGGACTCAATTTGTTCAGGGAAATACTCGATAGTTTATGCATCAATAGAGGCTACCACTGGCAAGCAATTTCTGGAGCTACTGAAAGATAGAACTTCTGCGTTCAGCCAAAACATAGTGGGTTGCGTGGTCGACGAATCACATACACTAGAAACTTGGAGTAGGCTAAGGTAACCTAAACAGTACTGTAGCAGCTCCCTCTGTTGATTGGTCAAACGGTGTTCGCGGTATCGAGTTTAAACCAATCAATTTCCTTGTATTATTTCTATTGTCACTGCACCAATCAAATCATTCGAACTATGTGTGTCATAGTGTCGTGAACTTTTACAGCGTCGTAGACTTTTAAAACGTCGTTTGGCAGGGGAAGCGTTGCCGCTTAGAAGACGAATTTGGAGTTCGAGTATTTCTCACATTTTACTTTTAGTTCAGTCAACGAGCTTTTTGTTCTACTTTTTAGATTGTAAGGAGCCACGGATAAGGGAACTTTAAAATGTGGTAAGTAGAGTAATCACCAGATGCACCATCGAAGTAAAAGTTTTATATCCGCTTGTAAGATTCACTGCGACTGTTTTCGCATATTTATATTAATAGTTTTAATGAATATTTCAGAGCTGTGGTCGTGGCCAAGGCCCCTGCCCAAGCTGTCATATCTCCTATTTTAGTAGATACAAGGCAGAGCAATGTACTGCTTGCAATACTTACCTGGGTGGTGGCTATCAACCCAAACAGCCAAAATTGGCTGTCGCACCGGACTGTGTCAAGCTGTTCACAGTTGACACATGCACATTTTATTCTGCAAAAACACACTCCAAGAACACAAGGTGTATCTGCACCGTTGACGGTAACGTTAAACAATGTCAATTCAAGAAATGCACTGTTGCAAGAGCTGCTTTAGTAAATAGCAGCTCGGAAACGTCTTTTACGTGTATGCACACGGACAAACACGAGGCTGCTCAACATCCATTGGCTACATACAATCTTACTGGAGTCTATCAGTGCCTATCCTTGTGATGACACCACAAAGGCTAAACTCCGCCAAATTATGACCTTGATGCCCATGCCACCAGCTGTGCATCATATATCTTAAACTGTCTTACTGTGTGTTTGGTCTTCCAACCGGTTCAAACCCACTTGGCTTATGTCATGTCAATATTGCAGCGGATGGGAAAGTTTCGTGCTCTTCTGCAGGTTGCAAGGGTTTGTATCTGTGACAATGAAGACGAAAACAAAGAAGATATGTAATCATGTCCGTGTCCTCCTATGTTCACTCAAGAAGAAAAGCATTTCTTCTCTGACTTCCTCATTCAGTTCTGCAGACCAAGGCTACTACATCAATATCAGACTCTGCCCTTCCTTGTACAACATCTACTTCATCTCACTGCGCGTCATCGCTGCCCACTGCAGTAGCTGCATCTGTCCCACCTTCCAGCCTGAGCAGTTCCATAGTCTCTAAAGCCTCAACATCGACCATGCCTTCTACTGCATCCAGTTCCTCCGACTGTGAATCCTCAAATTCCTACTACAGTATCTGCATCTGTCCAACAGAATAACTCTAAAACTTTGACAGTTCAGCTAAACATGAGGAACAGTATTCCGTATATTATTCCAGCTGTCGTGAACAGTCCCTAAACATGCCATTCACATGTATTGCAGGAACACCATTTGTAGCACTTAGAGGGACTGCTGATGACAATGCCTTGACAAATAACTTCTTCTAATCTGGCAATGAAAGATCCACTGATTGTAAGAATTAGTCCAAATACGGAGAATGTTGGATTTTGTGTTGTGAAAGCGAAAAAGGAACATCTTCTATCTGAGCTATGCATTGTGTTTTATAATATAATTAATGAGCGAGATTGCATGTGTTGCCAATTATTTAATGTTGATACTGGGAAAGGCGGCATATTTTCCTTATAGGTATTTACCACTCATCTTCATGGCCACACAACAAGGAGAGAGTAGCTCAGTCTGTGTTTAAACCACAGTTTTTAAATTTTTTAGCTTTACAGGCTTCCCTGGCAAAATGTTAGGAGAGGACTTTCTTTTTATCATCTGGAGTAACGATTGGACTAGTGACTGATATATTTAGTCTTAATTATCTTCATGTATAGAACCGTAGGTGTTAATTTTATCCTTCATCCATTCACGTAAATCCCTGTAGTAAAGACGAGTCAACAGATTTGAAGAAACCTTCGGAAATGAAGGATGACCATCTCTTCTTTTAGTATACTTGAATACATTTTTGGACTTCAAATCCTCAGACTTTCTTGTTAATCTGCAGTCTTTGTCAACACTGTTCAAAATCAGTTCGACGGAGTCAAGAGTGCTTGCAAGGCGTGCTGCATTGGTCTCGTTTAAATTGGGACCAAGAGCTCACCACATTGTTTTCACAAGCTTGTCCTGTTGTTCTTTTTCTAAGTCCAAAGGAATATTGCATCCTTTCCCTCCATGATTATTCACAAATCTGTTCCATTTAAATCTACAAGCTTCAAATGCAGGCATTGCACTTATCTTTGGGAGATGAAGAAGAGTTACATACGCATACTTTGTATGGCCATTTGCTTTATAAAGCAGTAAGAACAGCTTGTAAATTTCAAACAAACGCTGTCCATCCCCTTCTTTCACTGCATCTTAAAATGCCATCAGGTTCAAGCCAAAAGCCAACTTACACTGATGGTAATTGTACATGTAGTCTTCTTCAGTCCCCTTGCGTTCATCAGTTGGTGTTTCTTGAAATTATAGTAATGGCAAAATAAGTTGTTTTGATCATATTTGCTGGTGAGCGCAGTGAGCCAGCAGATCGTAAAGAGGTTCTCCAGCAGCAGCTGTGAGGGTCGGTTTGTCTGGATCTGTCTGTGTCCTTGTGTTGCTTAATGCCATGGTAACTACAGCTTCCTGCTGTGTATATGCAAGGCTGACAATTTTTTTCCTCTATTTAGTAACCTTACACCTATTTGTTTATCCTATACCTACATGTTTTGGTAACAACAAAGACAAACACCAAGGTAATGTTAAAAAGTCATAATTTGTAACATTGTATTTACAACAAATATAGCCATCATTTATTTTGAACGATACCGGAGATCATTTAGCATATTAACACCTCTTTCTACTCAATTACTTAAATAAATATGCCACATACAGTCCAACTTGTATTTGTGTGTGTGACAAGGACCAGGAAGATAAGACGGTCTTAAATGTAAAATAATAATTACAGTATGTATTTTATTCTAATTTCCTTGAATCCTTTGCTTTGATTAAAAGTATTACATGTACACTGTGGAATATTCTGCATGCCTCTAATATGGTAATAGATAGTATGGAAGATGCTAGTCAGATCAACTATTGAAATACTCGTCATATACAGGTATACTGAACAGTGTGTGACACGTATGGTGGCCCAGTGATATATGCCATATCAATTTTTCTTAAAAATTTTAATTTTAATTCTAAAAAAGCCTAGCAAGTTTCTTAAATATAGAAATAAAACAAATATTGAATAAAAAAAGAAAAACAATATTTCTTCCAATGGCCCATTAATATCATGGCAAAAAAAATTACTGTGCCCCAGCAATGCCATAATCCACAATGCACTTTGGGCATTTGAAGAAATTCTAAAGAGGCAGAAGCAAAGTTGCTGATAGTGTCGTTGAGAAACATCTTTGATGAACTCGAAGCAGCAGAAGGTTTCTGTATTGAAACACACAGTGCCATAGATAGCCATTTTGAGCTCAAATATGATAACCTAGATGAACTTAATTAAACCACAAAGACAAGAGAAAACAACAGAAACAGCAACAATAAGATACTAATTGGACATGTATTCCTACACCTCTCAAAAAGATGACAAATAAAACTACAGTATGTATGCCTTTAGAGACAAAGTGTGTGAGCCTCCAACAAAAGAAAGCAAGCTTAAAGAACAGTATGAAGGTGAAGTAGAAGTTTCGTTAACATAATTTTCAATCTAAGTTTATATTAATACAACTACTTTCATTTCATAATGAAATACAATTATTGTAAAGCGCCGTAGAATATTTTACATAACCAAAGCGCTATATAAACTTTTTAATTATTATCATTATTATTATTATTATTATTATTATTATTATTATTATTATTAATATTATTAATATACAATTTACCATTCACAATCACTCGGATTTCAACAATGCAGTATTTCCAGTATAAAATAACCCACAGGCTTGTATATGAAGAAAGTCAAAACGTTTCACAAATCTTTGTGCATTTTGTGAAAACAAAGATACACTAGCTACTGTAGAACACTATTTCATTTCTTGCAGTAGAGTAAGTCATGTGTTGCAAAATTTGAGTAACAGCATTGAAACAGTATATAATATTATGGCAAAATTAGATTAACCGATGCTCAAATTTTATTTGGCATTCTATACCCTTTCCTGCCGGGGACCCCAATTTTGGGGTCCATATGAAAATGTGCCTTTACAGAACAATGGAGCCCTAGAGGGGGGTCAAACAATTGCCTTTGGCTTTGAATTGAAAAAAGCTTTCAATCGGTGCATCTTGCTCGATATTTGTGAAATACTTCTCGAAGTTTTGAACATTACAGTTTTCGTCTTCTTCATTTTGTTTACTCAAATGGCGTCTGCTAGTAGTATTGGAGAGGATGATCGAGAAATTCTGAACCTGTCTGTTTCAGATGATGAAGAATCAGAGTCTGAAGGCTTTGACTTGGACGACATGCCACTGAGCTTGATAGCATGTGCTCATGGCGGCAAAAGAAATGAGCGTCAGTCAGACAACGAGGATGATTTTGACGTTCTCCTCAAAGACAGCGATGAAGAAGAATCCGCGAACAGAGCAGCTGATCTCCCAAGTGAACAGTGGAGTGAAAATCTTATGCCACAGAGATTCGCTTCGAACAACATCCTGAACCAGTGAGAAATTTGCCAGCCGATAAAAGGCCAATTGATTTCTTCAGATTTTTTTTCACCGAACGGCTTTATCGGCTGATTGTTCGAGAAACTAATCACTATGCACGGCAGGAGGAACAACACCTTCGCAAGTGGTTATACTGGCAAGAATTGACTGTGAACGAGTTGAGAACTTGGCTCGGTCTCTATTTCATGATGGGGATCGTTCAAAAGCCGCCTTTGCATTCCTACTGGGAATTCCTACAAAGTAACTGAAACACTTGGATTTGGAAACATTATGTGCAGAGACAGATTCATGAACATTTTGTGATTTTTGCACTTTGTTGCCAACAACAACGAACTTCCCAGCGATCACCCAGACCACGATCGACTCTTCAAATTGCAGTCATTCATCGACGAACTTCAGTGCCAGTTTCATCAAAATTATTTTCCAAACCGAGAACTCGCCATCGATGAAACGATGGTGAAATTCAAGGGAAGAAAGTTTTTTCGACAGTTCTCGCCAAGCAAACCAATTCGTTTTGGTTTCAAGTTGTTTACATGTACCTTGGCAGAATCCTTGGTTTTTCGTTAGATTTTGGGTATTATTACAGCAAAACTACAAATTTGTTGAAGAATTTTTACTAGTGAAATGAAAGTTTATTGTGTTATGATTGTTTTGAGATAAAAAATAGTTCAGATATGTTGTAACAAAATCTCTTGAAATTTTACTAAAATTACTGCAATTTTCATTAAAAAAATGTGCTTTGTTGATGATTGACAGGTCTGGGTTACCATGGTTACAACATATTGGTATGTTTCATGCATCATTGCAAACCTAGTCATCTGAGGATTTCAAAAATGTATACTTGTGGCAACTTTTAGTTAATCCCAGTTCCCCAATCAACCTTTTATCACATGAAGTTGAATGGAAATATATTTTCTCAGAAAAAGTCAGGCAGGAAAGGGCTAGGAACTGATAAGAAATCACCGTCACTAAATTGGACAATTATCCTATTAAAACACTTCATATACACATGCAAGTGGCAAAATATTTTGCTATCCTTTGGGGCTTTTACTAAAAACCTAAAATATGAAATAAAAATTGCATACATGTACTAGGAAGGGTTTGTCATTTGTATGGAAATGCCAAATAACAAACCAATTTCTGATGACTCACTGACAGGTATTGAGTAAATTATGAAGTACACGGAAGTTATTGACTGAATGTAAATAACTGTAAGTATTGCAAAAAGTACAGTTTGTAAACAAGTAGAAAAATAGTACTGATGCTTATCAAGTGATTATATATATATAATCAAGTGATTATATATATATAATCGCTTATATAACCGCAGACCACATCAGAATAAAACTTCTCTGACACATTCGAGGAGGAAGGCCTAAAGATAACTTGCCAGGCCAACATGAAAATCGTTAACTACCTCGACATTACACTCAATTTAACCACCGAGAAGTTTTACCCGTACCGCAAGCCGGACAACCCGCCGCTATACATCCACGCCCAGTCCAACCACCCGCCGTCAATCATCAGGCAACTACCGACAGCCATTAATAGCAGAGTCGCCAGCCTATCCTGTGACGAGGCAGAGTTTAACAAAGCGGCACCACTATACTCCAGCGCGCTACGATCAAGCGGCTTTGCGGACACCATGACCTATGAGAAACAAAAGGAGAACAAGGAAGGAAAAAGAAAGAACAGAACCAGAAATATTCTATGGTTTAACCCACCGTACAGTAAAAACGTCCAGACCAACGTAGGACGGCAATTTCTCCATTTAATCAATAAGCATTTCCCGAAAGATCACTTGTTTCACAAACTTTTCAACCGAAACATCTGCAAGGTTAGCTATAGTTGCATGGACAGTATGGCCACAAACATCAAACGCCACAACAGAAAAATCCTCAGGCCGCAACCCTCCAACGACCGCGCACCCGGATGCAACTGTCGGAAAAAGCCCGAATGCCCGCTCGACGGAGCTTGTCTGACTTCCAGCCTTGTCTACAGAGCCACAGTATCCACCCGCAGCCAGCCCGACAAAGTCTACATTGGAATGACAGAGCACGATTTCAAATCCCGCTACCGCAATCACAAACTGTCATTTAACAAC
>JAOEHT020407259.1:0-26688 GCA_025448195.2 Parazoanthus atlanticus | reverse complement strand
CTTTCCTTCCTTCCTTTCTTCCTTCCATCCTCCCTCCCTCCCTTCCTTCCTTCCTTCTTTCTCGCCCTCCCTCCTTCCCTTTTTCCCTTTTTCCCTTTAATTCCCTCCCTCCCTCCCTTCCTCTTCGCTTACCTTTCATTCCATTTGATTCCCTCTAGCTCGATCTCTTACACCCCTTTCTTTCTGTTGCTTATCTCTTTTCTCCTCACCGGTATTTCTTCTTCTCTACCTTCCTTAATAACGAAACTTCCCCTCTTACTCATCTAAAAACCATCCATTCATTCTCTTCTCGCATTCCTACACAGCTATGTTGAAATTACCTTCCAGTGAGTTTCAAGGTTGTCTTTTTGATGTTCATAATGTCTGTGAAGCAAGGAAAAAAAGTTGTTACGAAAATGCTTCAAAAGTAACCACCTGTTTGACAGTTTATCGAGTTTCTCTGTACAAGTAGCAGATCGTGTACCTGTCTTTTAACGTCTTAACTGTGGCGCAAACTTTCTCTCGAGAATCGTCATTCCATATGAGTTCCGGGTTTTCCTGGGTTGCTAGATAAATACAAATATTAAGAGTTAATAACAAAAGAAACATGTTTTTTTGCTAGTATTGGCTTGTCACACATTTAACGACCGTGCTGCAACTCCAGAAAACCTGTCAAATTTAAGCCAGTTTTTGTTTTCTAATTATCTGTCTCACTAAACTTTACGAACGGTTTTCTCATTTATCCCACGGTTTATTGACTGCCAGTTGTTACAACAACTCTTTCACTTATCAACTGAATATTCCATTTCCATGGTTTTCATACATGGCGTTCAGAAACCCGTCTTTAGCATTCAAAGGCATTTTATACACATTTAAGTTCCGCGACCCCCATGTCTTATTTCGTTAGAAATTTCTTTACACAGCATGGAGTATTATACCGTCTGAGTTTGGCACCTTAAGTTTCTGAAATTTTGTGGTGCTAAAACCCAAGGGTAGGATTTTAAAATATTCCCTCAAATGTACTCCTTGTCGTGCAAAGAAGTTCAACACAGACTGAGACAAAAAAGAGTTTGGTGACCCCAATTATTTTCTGTGACAGTAAAAAAATTAGGGTCACCAAACTCTTTTTTGTGTTCAATGCAGATGAATGCTAAAATTGGGTCTTTTTTAACGCCCTGACAAGTTGCTCTGGCAACAAAAATTACGACGAGAGTACAAGGGTTGATTAGCTACAAGCTTGTTGAAACACCTGCTACCAAAACCTGACAGCAATCTACCATGAGACATGAGTATGCTTCTCATAAGTTCATGGGCACAGAATAGCGCAAAATCGATCGGAACTATTATTCTTAAATTTAGAGTAAAACTAGCATTCAGGCTTAAAACCAAAACTACCGTTAGTAATGCCAACTTGTTTGGGCCAATTTTTGTACTAATATTTGGCTTGCTATGAAAATCGACATTTTTTGAAGAGATTTGTGTTACAGTATGCAAATTTTGCCTACCTCCGTAACGCCATAGAAATGTCTACAACATCTTTTTACTTTGCAATAACTTGACCTGTTTATGAGATAGCTAAAATTGGTACTTTTGTCAATTTTAATGTGCTCCTTCCAACAGCGTTGAAAGTTTTTCGATTCTCGAGCATCAGAATTTAGAAAAACTTCGCTCTCGTCTATTGAAAATTCTTAGCAATAAACTCCATACAGGCTCCGAGTTATACAAGGGCAGAGTACGTTGTTCCAATTCGTAGAACTTACCTTCGAATATATGCACACTGGCCTCCGCGCTGTCTTTCATGGCTTCAGTGAAAATCGTCGGCATAAACTTGGACAAGATAATCTTCACCTTGGGACCAATGAGTTTATCTGACATCATCTTGGAGAACAGCTCAGCAGATCTTTCACGTACAGTTGGGTTGGTTCCGTTACAAAACAGGTCTAACAAGTAAATTACAGCACCTGTTGGGAGAGCAGTCCCAAAAGTGTCAAATGACGAGTTTCTAAATTCTCATTACTTGTCTCCATAAACGTCCTATTAATAAGTTGGGAGACTTTTGAATTTCATCTTGGAGAACTTAGCATGGATGATCATTATTTTTTATTTCTCAAAACGTATCAACTTCTTTCATACTGATACTGCAAGGAGAAGATAGATGTCCTGTTGCAGTTTCTAAACATTTTAAAAACTTGATTATTCTCGATACTTTAGTTGCGAAAAATGACTAACACCAGCAATTTACAGTCTTCAAGACAAGTAAAACGAATCTTGCGTACATGGAAACTGTTACCAGTAAACATTTCTGCTCTTCAAGAGCTGCAAAATGCAAAGTCGCGTCTTGGGATCCAAAAACATCTATTTTTCAAGAGGTGAGAAAAAAATGATCAGATAAGGGGATTTCGTCAAAAGTTATACAAGTACTTCCTCTTCAACAGATGAAAATAAATGGTCATATAATAAGGTTTCGACCACTCTGGGTTTCAACGAATTCGGAAATTCAAGGTAAAATTCATTCTAATTATTTACAGTGGTTCAGCTTACAGAACTTCATTCAAGAGCTAAAGAAATGCTAGCAAGTTATTGTACGATTAAACAAAACGTAATTGTGTTAAGCTGGTAAATTTAAGAAAAAGCAGTTTGTTCTAAGATTTACAGTACGACTATGAATACACTAACATATATTCTTTAAGCGTTCATTGTTCCACAGCTAATCAGACAAAAGGTCACAACCGCACCTGTGTAGACATAGTTAACAGAGCGAACTGGTTATGAAACTCGACCAGTTTCTTTGTTATATGTTTTTGTTCTCTATCTCTTTTGTTCGTTGAACTTGACACTGTACAAAACAGAAAAGGTATTGAAATGCATTTGAATAACTAACCGGTAGAAACATTTGGGCTCACACGTAAAACAAAACAATGTGCATGACCACGGTCTGTTCAACGTAAAACAAAACAGCTTTGTACAATCCTTTTGAAGTTTGTTGAGCTTCATAACAAGTTAGTTCTATCAACTATTGTGGAGAGAAACCACAAACGTGCCGGATGGATATAGGACTGATCTATTTCCTGACTGGCTTGGAAACACATTCCACAAATAACTCTATGTGTTCACGTTTTCGTAGTCGTACTGTAATGAAGCCGAAACAAATTGTAGAATGCGCACATTTTGGCTTTTCTACCGATGATTAGCTGGCGATTTTTCTTGTTTCAGCGGATTCACAGCATCACACGATACGCGATACCTTTGTTCATTGCCTCTCTGACAATCTTCGTGTTCGATGAAAGCGCATGAAGGGTGTCCACGGTCAACAATCGACCTAAAGTCAATAAAACAATTGCATTTCACTTTACAATCACAAACCACTTGAGAAATAATTGTCCAGTTCTTCATTTCCTTGTATCATTTCAGAGCCCTACCCTAAAAGCCCTGTATCATGCTGCATTTTTTCGTGCAGCTTGACTCGCAACGCCGTTACGAGTCAAGTGTAGCGTGCAACACTCCCTGGAGTGCAGAAAGTTGAGATGAGTTCAACTTTTCGCAGGTATTGAAGCAACGTGTCTCGCAAAGATTTTGTCGTTTCTGGATGTGTTAAATACTGCAATGGTTCGTGCGACTTTTCTCGCAATGATACCTGGCATTGCAAGACAGGTTGCATGAGAAATTACAGGGTGTGAAGGCGCCTTAACTTTGGACCGAGAGAGGAAAAATGCTTTTGACTATCTTTAAACTATTATAAAAGTTCAAAGTGATCTAAAGTGTTTTAATTTTGTGTGTTAGAGTTCGCGCCGAATACAACCAGAATCACTCGATCTAGTTAAAGTAAACTACTCGCTCCATCTTACTTTGAACAAACACTAAGGTTCGTTCACCTTTTCCTTAGACTTGTTAAGAACATAAACAAAGAAAACTACTGCTTACTTGATGGCAGGTTGTGAAGAGTGAGAAGTAGGAAGCCCAACACCTCCACATCAGCGATGTTTGACACACATGTCTTGTTACCAGTCACACTGGCAATGACCTAAAATAAAATGAAATGGGATGTGGGCTCAAGCAAACAATGTTCTTACCTGATTCCTAAGTAGTTTTTCGCGGGGATGCATTTAGAAGAAAATGAAGGAGTTTGTTCTAAGTGGACTGTATTTACTAGAGTTTTAGCAATATCGTCTTACTATACATATACAAACACAAACATGAAACTTTTAAGTTGTAAATATTATTTTTAGTACAATTTATAGACTTGTATTTTAACTTCTTTCAATTTTTAAATTTATCATTATTTTTGTTATCAGATCTGTATATTCTTTTCTTAATTAGTATTATTTTGTGGTATAGCTGTAATCTAGTAATTAGGTGTAAACTAAGCAGTTAACTGCATATCACGTCAATAAAGTAATTATTAGCTTACTAAGTGCTTAATCGCCTGGTTACGCATACGTTTGTTCGTTTTTTAACAAAGCTGGTCCAACAACGCACAAGAACTCCTTAAGGGGCCACTCATTAGATTTTTGAGGGGGGTGGGAGGGGAGTGATTTTGAGATTCTATCTATTTTGCCGAACGCTACATGAATTTTGTTTCATTAAAATACTGGGGCTTTAAGTTGGAACTTAGCGGTGCAGGATCTGTTTCCTTCTCTCGTTAGCTTACAGGATATTTCTATTCCGAAATTAACCCTCTCCCATCCCCCCCAAAAAATCTATTGAGTGGCTCCTAACTCTCTCACCTCTTTGTGCCATCGTTACTAGGCTACCACCAATTGGCTTACCTCCAACGCATACTGTTGCAAGTGCGTTGCACCAGTCATCCGCAGAAGTGAGAATAGCAGTTTGAAATGCCCTATACACTGACTTTCAGTGCCTACAAAATTAAAAAAGATGCATCGACTTTTGAAGCTTTATCCTTTAAAATCAGAAACCAACATTGCTTTAGCCGGGGTCAAACGTGTGCGAGAGTCGATGAGAGTTCAAAATTCTCATTCTCGTTTGACTGCCAACTCTCATGCATTCTCATCGACTCTCGAGCGCTCTTATCAACTTTGAACATGTTTAAAATTTCGATAGTGAAAGTTGATGAGTTTCACACGTTTGTTGAGCGACTCTTGTCAACTCTCATGGACTCTCATCCTCGTTTGAGCACATGCAAGAAAGTTGAACAAAACTCTCATCCTTCTGTCACACAACTCTCATGCTCGTTTGACCTGGGCTTTAGAGAAACAATACATAAACTTATTAGAGTGCGGCATAATTACATTTGGTTTTGGATATCAACTTCTTCAGTGGCTTAAAAATTGTTCCGTTAAAATTCAACACATCAGTGAAAAAGCGTCTTTAAACACTAAGAAAATACACTTTCACTCATTCTTTTTTTCTTTACTTCCTTATATTAGTTTAATTCGGATCTTGCCAAAAGTTGTGTTACCAGACCAGTATTCCAAAGTCATTGCTGTCCCATTTATTACTCCCACTTTTGTGCTATTACTATTTCTATGTCTATGTCTACTCCTACCGTCTCTTGTTCCTTTCCATAATACATATTACATTTCCCTAATCACCTTTCGTACGAGGCTTCTGAAAAAATCTTTTGTTCCCGAAATCTATACTCACTATTGCTCAGAACTGCTTCTCATATAAAGGCGTTAAACTCTGGAACTCTTTCCCTGCGTCCGTCAAAACTGACGTAAAACCAATCTCTGCCTTTAAGCATCAGCTTCCGTTCTATCTTAGATCTAAACCAAATAACATAGACTTGACTTGTATACCATTTTTATCCAACTTTCTTAATTCTCTTTTAAATTTTGTACGATTTTTTCTTTTTATACGTAGTCTGCTATGATATCGAATGGTTGGGGGTTTTTTTGGTCTGTGTGTGGGTGTGGGGGGGGGGAGGGAATACTTTAAAGACTTTTATAGATTTTAAAATAAATTGTCGTAAAGACCACCTTTTATTATCGTAGTAGTATAATTATAGTTATCATTATTATCATTATCATCATCATCATCATCATCATCATCATTATTATCATTACCATTATCATCATTATCGTTGTCATCTTTATAATTATTATCATCATTATCATTATCAATATCATTATCATTACTATTATTATTATTTCCCAAAACACCTTCCTCCACACTGTCGCACTTTCTACTTTTATTGGTTCACACCAATTATTTATTTAGCCCACTCCCACTAGCTTTGCAGTTATACATACGGTAAACAAACCTGGAGCGTTCTTGATAACATTCCTGAGTGCCTCCAGCGCCATCTGGATCTCATCTAACCTCTTCCTCCTCGTGCTCGTCTTGCTGGTGTCCACTTCTTGAGCCGTCAAGGCCATGACAGAGTGGAGGTACTGGTAACAAAGAATGGAGAGAAGGAATTACATTACACATATGCCAGAGTGGTGGTACTGATGAGAGAGAAATGGAGAGAATGTATTACACACATGACAGAGTGGAGGTACTGATGAGAGAGAAATGGAGAAAATGTATTGCACACATGACTGGAGGTACTGATGAGAGAGCAATGGAGAAAATGTATTCACACATGACTGGAGGTACTGATGAGAGAGCAATGGAGAGAGGAAATACATCACACCGTGGCTTTCAAGCCTATTCTGGTAGTGGTAATTAATGTTATCTCCCCGCCGTGTCGTTGTTCAGCCTTTGTTGAACATCACACTAAAGATCTGTATTACATTTCAATTGAACTCCAGCAATTCTCGGCGATTTTACCTGCACAAATAATTCTGAAAAACCAGCTACTTCTACTCGCTAGAAAATGACTTGCCCAAGTTAGGAATTCTTAAAAAGGAAAAAAATTATAAATCTAAAACTCTGTGTAAGACAGGGTTCGTACAGATATTTCAATGCAAAATTCCAGGCTTTTTCCAGACTATTCCAGAACTTTTTCCTCATTATTAGGTGATTTCACGCAAAAGCCAAGATTTTAGATATTTTATTGACCTACGTTTTAGTCTTCCGATGTTTTAGATAATTTTCGAGCAATTAGCATATTTTCTCAAAAATGATAATGAAACATTTTGGCGTTATTTCTACTACGGAGTAAAGCCCAGAAACTCCAGACTTTATCCAGACCTTCGTTTTATTTTCCAGACTTTTTCCACACTTTCCAGACATTTTTTCGATTTTCAGGCTTTTTCCAGTTTCCAGACTCAGTACGAACCCTGGTACGATGTTGTATTGCACAGCTTTCGACTCTGCTAGAATCTTGTTCACTCTTCAATCAGGGAACAAGTCACGTGACATGTTCCCTAATTATGCGCTTATGTTTCCTTCCACGCAAAATCCCATAATATCCTTTCACCCGGTCGACGTGAGAAATCTTCTAGCTACAGATATTTCGGAAACGACACTTCTTCGAGCATAAATTTACATGCAACAAGAGGTCAGTGCGAGTTGTACACCCATACTCGCTTTCTTGTAAGACGCAAATAAAAGGGGAAAAAACCTTGTATAAACTTAGTTACGTGGTTCGCACTCTTTTGACCTTCTGAAATTCCATGACTTTTCTACGACCTTATGCAGTTTTTCTTGACCAAATTCTGATCATATTTTTCTTGGTGATACCAAAAACTATTCTTGATTAAGCTTTCTCAAGTACAGAAAGACAAAAAATAGGTGGTCTTCAGAAAGTAAAGAGATTTATATACCCACAAGTCTATAGCTTTCAGCTGTACGTAAATTGAGTGGAGATTCTGTTTTTTTGTCGCTCAGAAAAGTGCAATGGATCCGTGTTTTTAACCAAATCAAAACTCCATAACTTTCCCGGCCTAGAAAACAATTTGTAAAGATCCATAACTTTCCAGATTTACATGACTCCATCCCCTCACCCCACCCTCACTTACCTCCGCCTCGGATCCCAAATAGTTGATTAAATTGGCAGCAAACCTCTGAGGCGCCTGGAAAACAGCGTGGAACACGATTAGCACCAAGTTGAAGATTAGTATCAAGGTATTCCATTGCTGCCAACGACATTGCAAACAGCTGTAAAATTGTATTTAGCAATTCTCCGAAATACTAAATCTGCAAAAAATACCTTTATAAAATTATGGTTTAACTTCGACCTCTGCGTAATTGTAGGGATTTAAGAAAGTTTAGAGCAAGCTAGAATTTACTTCTATGATAAAACCCAAGGTATGTCACTGTAGCTACACTGAAGAAATAATTATAGCTACCGACATGTCGGAAAAAACGACTGCGCATGCGTGCGAGGTAGCAAGAGGTAAACGCTGGCCAAATTTTCAAAATGGCGTCTTGAAATCCAGTTTTTAAAGCAAAAGTATGAAGTGTGTAACTTTTTTTATCAAAAATGTACGCAATTTACCTTTCACAGTGGACGAAGAAGAACGAATAAACAAACTTGGTGTGTTAAAACCCTTGCATTCTCTCTATATTTTTTATGCTTTTTGCAAGTCTGTGAAGTTTGTTTGCGTTTTTCCGACATGTCATAGCTACCAGGTTTAGAAAATATAATTGGAGTCACCAACCTCCAGTACAAAGGTTGGCTGCTCGTTGTACACTCGCACGAATATCTCGCCAACTACCAGTTCCTTGCTGTGTACAGAGTAGACAAACTCCGCGCCAAATGAAGGGTCGCAATCGCCCTGTAGGTGAGAGAACGCTACTGATCAATAATAAATAATAATAATACACGATAATAATAATAATAATAATAATAAAATAATAATAATAATAACAATAACAATAATAGTAGTGCTTAGGAGGCAATAAGTGATAGTCATATTTGATAGAATTGAGGTTTAAACTGATATGTTAAAATGTTTTAAAAACGGAATTCTTAGACCGCGAACAGGAATTCGGTTAACGAGAGTAAATTACCAACCATTCATAAAATCACCAGATAGTAAATACCTAATCCAAACAGATTTATGTGTACAAAGTTTGTACGAGTGCACAACGTACGAATGCACAATAAACGAGACAACCTTTATAAAACAGCTGTATATAAAGCTTCATTCGTTAGTATCCACGATTGAATTTGAACAATTGTATAAACACGGAATGTAGACAATTAGAAAGCACGTTACTTGCATACTATTTTATACCTAAAGTCTTTACCTTCTTGACCTTGCTCATTTGTTGCGTTTCCAAGAACTCGTTGAGTTCAGCTCTAGTTGCATTGTCCCAAATCAGATAAGGATTCTCCGAGTTGCTGTTTAGCAGTTTCAGGAGCTGCGGAAATAGTCGTCACATGCATTAGAATAGTTCGTGAAGAGATTGCCAAAGAGGATGTTTCATGGTGGAATCATGGGAGTTTCAATTTCTTAAAGTTCTACGAATCCAACAACAAGATCTTTAATCAATCTCTTCCGCTAAAGTTCGATGCATTCTGAATTAATTAATTATTTTGTGTTTCAGTCCGGGACATTGATAGATAAAGATAGATAAATGGTGTATTGAACAAAACCTTGCAGCCACTAGGCTGAAATAGGCTAATGTTGTAATTGATAACTAAACATAAAATACTATTATTTTACAAGATTTACGCTATCAAAATATGTACTGATAAGTACAATTGATTATGATGATCCATAACAGGATAAATAACTACAATCCAACTTAATCACCGCCTAAGACAAACCATCCGTACCATTTCAAATGATTTGCCAGTTTTAGACTGGTATCTGGCCAGTGGCTGACGAAGGATATTTTAGCTTGTAACTCAGTTTTCTTGTCAATAATAACCCTTTGAACATGCGCAAAGTCATGAAAGAGCCGTTTTAACAAAAGGCATTTTACTTATTCAACTGAGCAACAAAGAAACATCTTCTATGTTTGATAGATCTACGTCAGAAAGTCACTTTACTCTCTGATAAATTGTCCAGACTAAATGCTTCACAATCGTCACATTCTGACAAACATCGCTGAAGTACAAACCTCTCCTGGCGTGTTCCTACTGAGTTGCCTAGCAACGTAGGGTGTCAGCATGGCGTTCAAAGATTTCTTGATTGCTGGGTTTTCAGGTGTTCCTTCGTCAGTGCCCGCTACAACATGCAAGCGAAATTGTTAACAGAAATACAATAACAACAAAACGAGAACAGCAACAACAACAACAACAACAACAGAAACAGAACTATCAATGACAATGATGACAAAGGCAATGGCAATAGCAACAGTAATACCAATAACAATAGGAAGAAAACGATAATATTAATAATAATAACAGCAATAACTGTGTTTCTGATTCATTTTCCGATTCATCGATTAACATTAGTGTACTAGATTAAACCTTGAATAAGATGAAATAATACAAACCAAAATATCCTCCGAGTCTAGCAAGGGCATAGACACTCAGGACGGCAAGGTTGTTAGCAGTCGCCTGTAGAGAGTAAATAACACACAACATATTAGGAGACAACAATGATGATAGTGACAGTGATCGAAAAACAAACAACAATAAACGAAAACAAACACACAAGGATAGTAGATACGACAAGAGCTGAATTTTAAGGGCGCTGTTTCATGGTATATGATTGAACAATCTTCCCATTGCTCGACGAAAGACGTTAAAATACAAAAATGACTTCTGCTACAAATAGTTCAAGCACAATTTTTTCTTAAACGTTGAAAATATGGCACGGTGAGTTAATCTCGAGGAGGATTGAAACAGATTACTGTTGTGAGTGCTGCAGTGAAGTGAATGATGGCCCGGAGGATAAACTGTTAACTAACGTTAGGTAGAGCCAAAATGCTTATATCCTTGACA
This sequence comes from Parazoanthus atlanticus, assembly GCA_025448195.2. Lineage (NCBI taxonomy): Eukaryota > Metazoa > Cnidaria > Anthozoa > Zoantharia > Parazoanthidae > Parazoanthus > Parazoanthus atlanticus. Next base: position 15,959 of record JAOEHT020407259.1, on the reverse strand, counting down.
ATTCTGTTTGTTAAAACGGTTTCTTTGTCAAATTAAATCGCTTATCGTCAATATACTTTGAGTACAAATGAAAGGAACTAGTTTTGGAAAAAAGCAGTCTTGTATGGAGGAACCGTCAAACGGACCTTTTTTCACAGCCAAAACGGTGACTTAAAATCCTGGAAGTGTCTTGCCGAAATGATAACCACGTGCAACAAAAATTAATCAAAACAAAGGGAGATGAACGCTCTTCATCACAGGAAGAACACGGTGAGTTTGTAGCATGAAGGCGATGAACTACCTGTTGGTTGGTTTCAGCACTGGCCTCCACTCCTCCCTCGGCCAAGGTGAAGTCGTAATTGAAAAGGAAAAGCAACAAGTGCCATAATGCACCCGCCTGGAGACAACCAACAACACATGTTAGGCCTTTCACTCACAAAAGTGTAAAATGACAAGTTGCTAAATTCTCATTGCTTGTGTCTATAAATTTATTTTAAGCAAGTAAGGAAAACCTTATGCTTAAAGAAAGTTCGGAGTGAACGATCAATTCCTCTATTCTCAAAACTAATAAAGCACTTAGAACTGATATGTACAGGCGCCATATAGATATTATCATTATTATTATTATTATTATTATCATCATCACATAATAACAATATTATTACTATTATTATTACTATTACTATTTTTGTTAAAGGGTTTTACGCATATTTTATATCTAAATTCCATGACTTTCCATGAACCTATTTTTGAAAATCCATGATCTAAACTTATGAAAATGTCCTGAAAATTGATTGATCATTAAGCTATTTGCCATTAATTGACGATATAATTCAATTCGTCTGACTTTCCGTGACTTTCATGACTAATTATGATTTTCCAGGATTTCCAGGACACGTACAAACACATATTATTATTATTATTATTATTATTATTATTATTATTCTCATCATCATCATCATCATCATCATTATCATTATCAGTCTCATTCCCATTCTCATTATTATTTTGAAAAATGTAATTATTTAAATGAAAGATATAAACAATAAAAATAAATCAATTGATGACATGTCGTTAGTTTCATAAAATTTTGTAAGGATCGGAGAAAAAATGCTCGTGGTTTTAAACAAAGTTTTTTTTTGTACTGACTAATAATTACCACGGTAATGAGTTGCTCCTTAGCAAATATCTACTTGTTATACAAACCTGCAGTAACTGAGTTTGAAGCCAAAAGTCAACACAGAAAGCGCTGACACATTGGCACACCACGGAACATAACGCGGGTAGCGTCTAAAATGCAGGAACAATAGAAAATAATTATAAACAACAACGTATTTGTATTAATTCGAAATGTAAATAGTACATTCCTCTCATTTCTAAAAAGCAAAATAAAAAAACAAAAACTAAACTGAAATTACATAAAATGTAAGCAGTATACTCTTCTCAAGACAGAAAGGAATGCTAAGAATGTTAGGAATGCTGACAACGCTGAGCTCAGGATTTAAAAATCAGAACACAAGCGAGCAATGCGTGACAGCAGCAAAACACACAAAGAAACCTACTAACAAAGGTAATCTTACCCATGACAGACAAGGTACTGATACATACAGTCACAAAAGAAAAACTATCTATATAACCTTTCAACTCTTATCCTGCTACTTTATTATAGGTAATTAACGCTCGTGTTAAGTTTGAAATTAACGCGACTTAAAACATCGCGAATTGAAGAGAAAATAACTTCCGAATAAAGGAAATTATCGCGAAAAGGAGGTAAAATTTCAAAATGAAGAAGATTAACGCGATTAACGAAACGCAGTTAGTGGTGACAACAGGAACACGTTCTATCTTAACAGTAAATATTAAAAAAACCTGAACACAACAAATCTATACATGCAAAGCCAAAGAACTTGAGAACCTTAAAATTCTTCCTAAATGTAGGGGTTAAGGGAAGAAAATCTGGCTACTTCGAGTATTATTCACAGGATCCAGAATTTAGGGTTATACTAATAGAAATTAGGGTCGCGGAAATTAGAATAGAGCGCCACTAAATTAAAGTCGCGGAAATTAACGCTCGTAAAAATTAGTGCGACTTATATTAACGCGAATTTAAAATTCGCGTTAATTTCATGGAGCGTTATTTTCCTATAATAAGGTAAATCATGCTTTTGAACATCAAAGTAATAAAATTTTATGAAAATTATCAACTTTTAAATTTTGAATTTTGAGAAATATCTGACACCGAACATGTACTCTTCAAGACAAGCAAATGAATGGTCATTTTACGGTGTTTCGACAACTGGTTCAAAAGTCAGGACAAATAACATCAATCATTTCTACTCTTCACGACAAGCAAAAATAATATTCATTGCCCGATATCTTCCACAACTGGCTCAAAAGTTAAGATATTCCTTTGTTTTTTTGCAAAACCGACCAAGATGGCCGCCACGAAATCCAAGATGGCCGCCAAAAAATCCAAGACTTAATTAATAACTATCGTATTTGCATTAATAACTTAATAAATTTGGTATGGGTGGCGCTAACGCTAATGGATTTATAGGCCGCGGGCACTTTAAGCCCCTCCCCCAGTCAGAAAAACTCCAAAAAAGCCCATTCTGAATAGGGTAAATTTCCTCACGTCCTGACCGAGATGAACATGGTTCAAATGCTCACCTTGTAGTAGAGTATACGGCACAGATCTTTAATAATGAATGGCATTTCTGTGATCTTCTCTCTGCACGCTTCGAACTGCGCAGCAACAGTGTAACAACGTGTGATGTGAGTGGTAACCTATTAGAAAGATAAAAACAACATTAAAGGTTACTTCTCTGCGGGTGTCTGGTTGGATTCATTATTGACGAGGGAGTGACTCATGCAGAGAGACAAGGTACGTAAAAGGATAGCAGTGTTTAACATTTTACATTTCCCCAAGAATTGTTAAATAAACATTATTTACATCAAATCTCAGTATTTTTCTTAAGCCTGAGGAAAAATGTAATTTGCTTGGGAAACCAGGTGCAACACCAGCCATTCAAGACCAAAGTAAAGACTCAATTTACTTACTGGGAAAGCAGGTACAACCACTGGGGAAAGACAGTACCTGTGTTCCCGCCTTTAGAAAACACTGAATCCGACAGCAACATAACACAATGTGTGCACTTAAAGAAACTTAAGAGTTCAGTTGATCCTGTTTCAACGTAGTAACCCACGAACGGAAGCCCGAAATGTTGAATACAGTTAAGGGCTAACTAGATCACATCAAATAAATTTTAAACACACAAACCTGTACAGCCACTGCATCTGGTGGGGTAGAGAAATTGAGCACATTCACGCATCTTGCGTACGCCTCTTGCAGTGCCTGGAGAAAGATACAAGTTCAGTGGCATTCACAAAGAGGAGAAAAGGCAAGATTTGTGGAATGAAACTTTTACAGAAAGGAACCTTGCTTCATACGTACATATCTACAATGGATAATTAGACAGACAGTATAAAGTATGACTAAGCATAAGTTACACCAGCACTTGGGATCAATAGTATCATATTATTTCAGTTGAGTGAAAGGTGCTAGCTAATGCTCCCGTCTGGAAGATCTGAAAACAAATAAGCACTGAGGGAGGAGGCTTACAGAGATATATTGGTATGTTGTAGCATTAGGCTTGGATTTCGTTAAAATTACATACATATATTATACGACTAGTTAAAATCTTAAGACTACAAGGGTTCAAACTGACATTAGGACAATACCGAACATGTAAGTACAGGAATAAAATGTACAGCTCGATCGATGTATAGATCGATCAAACCCCCTAGACCCAAAAAATATACATCAAACCTCAAAATTTTAACAAAAATAATAGCATACTTGCTGGCAAATGTAATCGATCGAACCCCCAAAGCCCTTCCGAAAACCAATTGCTAAGATGGATCCGCCTCAGCACAAGTATGAAATCCACAAGTTTAGGGCAGAGCAAAACTGTACAAACAACTACAGTTTATCCCCGATAACTCGAACCCTCAGTAACTCGAAGTTCCCGCCAACTCGAAGAAAACTGATTTCCCTTGGATTTGCTTCATATATCTACTGTAATTTTACCCTCAGTAACTCGAACTGCTCGCTAACTCGAAGTTATTCTTACTTCCCTTCAGGTACTTTTCTTTATAATTTTATCCTCAATAACTCTAACCTCATTTTACGGAGTAATGAGCCATACCATTCTGCACCGGAAGGCTCACTTTAGTCTAATTTATATTCTAGTCTGACAAATTGACCTTGGTTAGTTTGCGTCAAGCTCAGGTTTTTTGGTGTTTGTTTAAAACAATACCCTGCGTGCCAGAGGTACGGCTCGCTGTTGTGTTTTGAATCATCCGCCAATGTTTTGTTTTTAAAAATTGCTACCCTGTAAGAAAAAAATGTTGTTTCTATCATATCAGCGTTTGAATGGTAATGAAACATGCAAGACTAAAACCCCTTTAATTCCCTGATTTTTGGTCTTTTCTTCCAACTCCCGATAACTCGGACCCACAATAACTCGAACCTTTTTCAATTTCCCTTGGAGGTTCGAGTTATCGGGGTTCAACTGTATGTTGTTTAGATAAATGGGCAAATCAGCAACTGATTATCAGTAGGACACTTAAAATGTGTGCAGTTCCAAATTTTCGTGTCAGACAATAAGTAACTTTTGAAGAGCTAATTTTAACTCAGAGTTCATTGTTTTTCGAATTTCTGATTGCATAATTGGTGAAATATAAGCTGTAATACTGTTTTCGCGAACACGAACAGTCCAATCTGCACATACCTCAATCCCGTTCTCTCGTCTGAGTTCCTCTGCATTCAGAGCGGAGCAATTGATGGTGTGGAAGGCGAGCTCGCTGGCAGCGGAAAGGAGTGGAGCATCTTTGGAGAACAGCTGTTCGTCCATCGTCTCCAGCTCGATAGTCTTGATCAGCATTGGGTAACCAGAATACTTGTACGGCTTCAACTCTGACAACATTAACAAGGCGGAAGTCAAAAGTTAACGTTTTATTCCAAGAAGCGAAAGACCCCCGAAAGTGAACGATTTCTTGAATTTGCTACTGTTTTTGTTTTCAGAGTGGAAATAGCTTCGTAGTCTGTAAAATTATACTAAAAAGCTCCAGCAATTGGAGAATACTTGTACGGCTTCAACTCTGACAACATTAATAAGGCGGAAGTCAAAAGTTAACAACGTTTTATTCCAAGAAGCGAAAGACCCCCGAAAGTGAACGATTTCTTGAATTTGTTACTGTTTTTGTTTTCAGACTGTTTTCAGCTTCGTAGTTTGTAAAATTATACTAAAAAGCTCCAACAATTTAACTTTCTTAGAGTAACACTGCTGAAGATGTCCATGGACAATGACATTACTAACCTTCCTTGTGTCGCCTGAACAAGATTGACTGCGCTTTGAGGATCAGTACAATGTTGTTGGCATCTGGTCCGTCTTTAGAGCGAGAAGTCTTGGAGCAGAGAAACTCGTACGCTTTGTTCACTTTTTCAAAAATGTCCTGAAAAACGACAAGTCCTCCATGTCATTTTCATATATAGCTACCTAGCGAAAACTTTAATGCAACAGAAGGCGAAACAATAAAAAGGAATCAAGGTAAAAAATTAAAAAGAAAGGAAGCGCACAAATGTAAGAAGAATAAAAACGATTTTAAGATTTAAAGTTTAGACTGACGGGAAGTTATAGAGACTTGTCAGGCCATTCACACCTTTAGTTGACGTTCAGCCTTTGTGGAGTGAATATCTCCGAATTGTCTGTTCATTGCTTCTCTCTTGTTGTTTACAGCGCACAATTCCAAATCAAAATGCCGAATTAAGGGCTCTCAAGATTGCCTACAGTTGCAAAACCCCAGTGGCAATTATCACCCAACTACTACCGTTGTCCTACGCATTTATTTTCTGCAATTCCAACCTGCATGGCTCGCAAATGTTACATTTCAGAAGGACAGGATTTATATACATGCAAAGTTTGTCGTAGCTGCAAAATTTTAATTTCAAAATGTGGAGCCTGAAAGAGTGAAAGTAGGAGCTTAGCATTTTATGGCCGAACTTTTCGTTTAAGTGCTGCTTTCAAGATAAACGGGAAAAGTGCAGTTGTTTGAAAAGGATATGAACAAAACTAAAACTAACAGCAAGTAATTTGTTTCTAAAGGAAAAGCTCTCGAAAGAGCAAATCACTTACCCTGCCTTCTGGGTTCTTGTCAGGATGGTACCTTTGCGCCAGTCGAAAGTACGATTTCCTGATTTTAGCCTCGTCAATGTTCCTGAGAAATGTTGACGTTAAAATGACAACAATTCGTACGGGGTGGAGAAGAAATAAAAATAGAAACGACGGGAAAAACAATGATAAAGAAAAGACGAAGGAGACGGAAAATACAAGGTGAAATGATTTGAGGGTTAATGATGAACGAATGATGACGATGATGAAGACAAAGATGAAAATATATAATTTAAAGAAATTATATACAAAGTTAAATCACTATAAAGTAGAAAGGCAAAAAAGACGAAGATTAAGGAACTAAGGATGAAGGCATAGAAAATATTGACTATGAGAACTGACACAAAGTCAGACGAACCAGTTGAAATCGATGTCAATTATGTTGATGATGAGAGTGATGAGTATGATGATGGCGAATGATGATGGTGACTGTAAATGATAAAGATGTTTTGAGGGAAGAAGATAACAGTAACACAACAATGAAAAAAGGGTAAATGATGAAGAACAAAGAAAAACAACGAAAAGACAGACATAACTGCAGATGTTCTCGAGTGCAAGTGAAGTTTAGATGATCAAGATCAAGGTTAATGGGAAAGATGGTCAACGAAGACGAAGAAAAAAAACTGAAGATTGAAAGGAAGGTTTTGCTGTCGTTGATCAATAAAGTTAACCTCAGGCTGGTAAAAGAATTCACATTTCCAGGACCCGCAAAAATTACCTACTAATAAGTGCATTAACTTTACAGTCTGCTCTTCAACTTACCCTGAAGGATCTTTTTTGAGTTTGAGCGTTTCAAAGGCCTCGTCCAATGACATACTTGGAGGCTTCCTTTCCACTTCTTTCTTCCAAGCTTCCAAAATGTCTTTCAGTAAACGGATCTGCAAACCGCAACATAAAATCTGATTATACAAAAACTTAATGATATTTTAAGGGTCACAAGTTTATTGGCAGTGTGCCATTAGGTGCTACTCTCATTAAGTTAATATACGTTTTTATAACTAAATGTTTTTATAATTATTACTATTATTATTATTATTATTATTATCATAATATTTTCACGTTCTTACCGGGTTCTTGATTGGCCAATCGGGAAACTTCTGTGTGTCACACAGGTTTCGGAGGTAGTAGATGTTGCAGAACAGTTCATTCTCCAGCAAAGGATATAAAATAGCTGGGATTGGACAATACTGAAATTAAAAGTTTCAGTCAGTCACCAAGAAGATTTAGAGCTGTAAAAAGAGCAAACCATTGTCAGTATTGAATAAAAGATAGCTATGTATGTGTCTTCTTTCATTTACGAAGTGAATACAACTATAAATGATATTTAATGATATTTTTATTCACGACTTGATTGGCAATAAAATAACTGAAAAATCCAAGTTCATTACATTTAAAATCTCTAAAATCCATAGAGGTGGTTACATTTAATAACTGTTAGGTCTTGTCCAGCTGACCTGGTATATCGCCCTTGTGTTGCTTTGCAGTCTTGGTGTGAAGTCCGCCAAGTGAGAAGCAATCTTCTCAATCATTAGTCTCCTACAGAACAAAGGCAAATTTCATGACGGTATTAGTTCAAGTGGCATATTACATCCATGTAACAAATTACGATTTTACACCTAAACTTTCTAAAACATACGGAGCAATCATACCTCATTTCACTATTCCATATAGCTTCTGGGGTATCAAATTCTCCAAGGAAAATTTGTGCAAACTTTTCAGCACCTACAGACAAAACCAACAGAGATTATCCGCGTTCTTCAACTTCCAACCATCCATTTTAACGCAACATTTTTTGCACAAACGTAAATTGTAATTACCATAGTTTTCCAGATAGCAAACCATTGCCTCTGGAAGTATTGAACCCAACACACTTCTCTGAACAATGTCCGACTGATGGGTGTTCTAAAACAAGAGATACAATAACTGTCATGACAGGTCAAAGATAGACTTCAGGAAGTCCTAATTTTTCCTCTTGAATTCGTCGAGCGTTAACGAAATTGTATCAAAACCTAGTAATTAGGAGTTGACAGATTCTCTGTGCTTGATGGCTAATTGGCCAATTACTATCCTCCGTTGGCTGTCGAACGGGCGTAATTTTGAATAGGTTGTCTGTAGTTTCTATTTTCTCATCCCTAACTTTCGCCTTGCCCCAGTCAGTGCTCGCGCACTTGCTCGTCTACTATTTAGATCTTGCAATTTATTTTTCACTGAGAAAAAATAGGAGTTGCTTGTACTCTACATTAAAGAACGTCTGCTAAATAAGCACCATTTCACTTATTCAGATTCTTGTTACTCCCGTTCCCTTGTGGGGGCAAAATGTGATGAATACGTTGAAATAATGAGCCCAAGTTTGACCGAGGAACGACTTCTTGTCCCACACAGGAAGGGAAGATGGAAGTAGCAAATTTTAGATTAGAGAAATTGTGTATATTCCGAGAGTTTTGATTATGTTTAAGCTGCCAAGGTGATATATTTCCATTTTGAAAGTGGATTCATCAAGGATTCGTCAAAACAAAACAAAGTACGGAACAAAAACGTTTACAGGAACTGTCTAAAACTGCTAAACTGTAAAAGGAACGAATTAATGAACTGATGTGACAACGATCTTCTTAGAACTCACCTCTTGATCACTCCTAAAGGCTTGTTTCATATGCGACTGATTGAGGAATCTGAGGTAAATACGATAATTGACGTTAAGGACAACAAGAAATGATGCGTTGGTAAATTCTCACTATCTATCTCCATACATTTCCTTCAAATATTATCGGAGATTTAAAGAGTTAAGAGAGGACGGTCAGTTCCTTTATTCTCACTGCATATCAACTTATTTTATATTGATACTGTAAGGAGAAGATAGAATTTTGATAAACATGGAGGGAGTGAACCTGCGTCATCGTTACTCAGTAAATACTTAGATAAACGTTTCTCCTACATTATGCCTTGTAACAAATGCTGCGACTGTATGTTTTGATTGGCAATCCCTTATCCCCCAAAACATGCACTTTCTTGCCAACATGTCACTGATAACCTGGAACTACATTTCAGTAAAAGTAGCCTTTGTCAAAATAGGGCAAAGAAGCTGTCAATTAGCCAGGTTTTACTTAAAACAGTTGCCCGTCCTTACCAGTCTTTGGAACGAAATCTCGTCTTTGAAAATAAAGAACATCCTCGTTCAATCAAGTTTCCTGTTTGGAAACGTCTTGAGTATCTTACACCAACAAGACAAAATAATTGCGGTATTTTGATGCAATAGTCCTCTAGTAATATGTACTTTCTAGCCAACAAGATTTTTGATAACATGGAAGAACACTCCAGTAAATATGTGGTAGCCTTCACCAAAACTGAGCAAAGGAAGTGTCAGTTAACACCAAAGAAGAAAAAAGAGATCTTGGTTCAGTAGTTGCTCTCTTAATACAATCTTTCTAGTCAACGTGATTTTTCATAACCTGTCTTTACCGACACTGAGCAAAGGAGGTATCCGTTAGCAAAAGAGTATTCAGTCCTTACCGGCCAATGGGAAGCAGATTGGAGCCAGTGTACATCATGATGAAAAAGAACGCTCCAGTCAGGTACAGCCTGGGTAGCACTGGATTGTCCTGGAAGATTGGTTCATTTTACTGTCACATACATGTTGCAAACATTTTTCCAAACTAACTTTACCATGGCTGCGACTTTTGGCCTTAGGTTCTAACTTCACGTGTAGTTTATTTAACACTGAACTACAACGTAAGTACTATTCTGTGCATACAGTTGAATATTACACAACTACACTCAACACATATTTTACATACAATACAATCAACAGTACGTATAACACATTCAACTCTACAGGGTGATAAAAAGGCTCTCTCTATATAGTAACGTATAATTACTAAAGTATATAGTTCTGGGCTCGGTGCTGGAGTGGAACCAGGATTTCTGTGATGGAGGTTCGTAAAGCCTTTAGAGGGTTTCTTATCGGTGGGTGGGAAACAAGTGCTAAAAACTCGTAAGGCACCTTGTTTCATTTTGTTTTCTGCACCTTGCGCATTGCATCCATCAACTGGATTTAATGTATAATCCTACAGCTTCAAACTTTCTTTGTAGTATATATTGGGACACTTTACACGCTACACTTTACTGCACAAGAGAAAAACAACTTACTGCCATGATGTCGTTTAGAAGCACAGCAACCTTCTCAACGATGATTGGGTCAAAGGTCAACAGCAGCTAGAAATAAATACTTAACTTAGCATGTAACAGATTACAAAAGTCGCTAAACGAATTAGAAACGTTAAAAGGTAGGGCTCCCCTTTTTCATACATTGTGTTTGTGCCAGGAAAAGCTGAACACGTATGATCTCAGCCTGCTAAGTTCAATTCCCGGTCTGACCGTTGTGTGATCTTCTTTCGCCGCACATCCTTGGGCTGGGACGTTAAGCCGTTGGCCCCGCCGGCCAAGGTTTATCAGTTTTTAATTGTTATGGGCTACCAACATTAAAAATTTTTTTGTTGAGGACAGCTTTGTTGAAGGGTATTTTCTTCGCAATTCAAAGAATTTATAGGGTACTCTCTATTTGAACGTATGCTTCTTTCAAATGCATGCATAATTTTGTATTTGATTTGTTATAACTAAATACTTATTAACTCAATCTCTGGACTTGATAAATGTGACTTGACAATGGATACTTTTAAGTATGAATTAAATTACACTTCACAATGATCGTTTTTATTCTTGAAAACTGGTGTATGGTTACAATAAAAGACAAAGTTGGTTATGTTCATAACTATTTGTCATACGTCGATAGCCGGATAATAACAAAATGAAGATAAGAGGTACACGTATTACATACCTATACCTGAGAATGTAGATATAGGGGATATTATATTTTGAGTGGTTAAGATAATATTTTGTGAACAAATGCCGCCGTGTAATTTTTCTGTTCTATAAACAAGAAACACTAATTTTGGGTAAATTTTAAAAAACCTTCGACATCAAGTTTACAATTGTAACACTAACAACCAGGATGTAGTTCGGTATGAATTACGAGTGGTGTATTTTCCAGTAAACAGTCGTATAATAAGATTATAAGATGAAATGGAGAGCAATATAAGGAATGTGGTACCTGTACAATGTGAGGTAAGCACGTCGCTTCTGACAGCATTCTCTTGGCCCGGGGTAAAGGTCGTACAATGGCTCCGTCATTATCCCTTGTACAGACAAAACAATACTTATTGTGGGTGCTAGCACGAGGTCGCAAAAACTATCTTCACCGTTTGTTTTATCTTATTCTTACACTGCATATGTAATTTGTATTTTTTAATCCGTTAGTGCTTTCCGCTTTTGGACGTCTCGCTAATTATAATTATAGACTACCACTACCACTACCAATATCACCACCACCACCATCACCACCACCACCATCACCACCACCACCACCACCGCCACCACCACTCCTGAGAGGGAAGGGGTGGAAAAATATCACCTGAGAGAGAGGGTTAAATGTTTAGCTGAAGAGTATTGCATTGCTGTGCTCACAGTTTTGCTCTGCGCTCATATTGCGACATGAAATGATTCCACTTTATTTTTTTAGATATCTTTATTATGATTGAAAAACGAAGGTTTTCGTAAGATTTCCGAAGTATGAAGGTTGAAGGCATTCTTACGCAAAAGTTTTTGTGTACGAGGTTCACAAATTCTCACATTTTTTATTATTTTCTGTTTCTCCTTTAAACATCTCTCAATTGCTCGTCATTGTTAACAAACTTGTGTTTTAATAGCAGCCGAATTCTGTTTACCATAAAAAGCTCACCTGTTCGGGTAGAATTCACAGATCCTGATCAGCATGTTCAATACCAGTACTGCCAGGTCGGTTTCGTTCATAAGTGGGCTCCCTGTGGCCATAAGGCACCATTTCAGTTGGGGTATTGCTTGAAGGGGCCTCCAGCCGTCCATTCCCTGAGCCCAGCAGCGGGTTTCTGGGCGGAGGGTTTTCTCTTCCCACATATCTCTCATCTAAAATAGAAAGGAATGAGAATGTACGTGCTAAATTTGATTATTCACAGAAGTCATTTGAGCAACAGTAAAGGTAGTGCACAAAACGTATCTTGTCATTAGTACTAATATTTTTTAAAAGGTTAACATTTGCAGCACATATAATTTTTACATTTAAAAGTTTCAATCCTTGATTAACACTGTAAGACTAGTCTTGAAAAAACGGCCTTTTCTGCGGGCGGCGAGTAAGCTGAATATGGGTTTTGATCAACAAGGGTTGATACGGTATGTTTTTCGCCGTAAGGTTTGGTGCTAAGCTGACTATGGGTTTTGATCAACAAGGGTTGATACGGTATGTTTTTCGCCGTAAGGTTTGGTGTGAAGCTAAGCTGAATATGGGTTTTGATCAACAAGGGTTGATACGGTATGTTTTCGCCATAAGGTTTGGTATAAAGCTGACGTCTGCTCCTCGCAAGGCTACTCTGACGAAGGGCTAACGATCGAAACGCCAGCCTTACACCACACCTTACGGCAAAAACATACCATATCAACACTTGTTGTTCAATCCTCTTTGATCAACCCATCCAAGTCTTTGTTTTCCCAAATTACGTCTAACCAAAGGTAAACACAGGTTGTTGTTAAGGCTGTGAGTGTTATATAAGTGAAGGCGTTCGCAAGACTTTTAGATCTAAGCTAAATACAAACTGTTTATTTAGGCGCTTGAAAAATTTCCAGATACGAAGCCTCACCTCTTTGAAGCTAAAGGGGCCTAGTCGCTCCTTTTCCTTGTTGCCATAGTACCACTCCTTCTCGCCGACAAGCTCCATGTCCGGTGCTGCCTCCAGCAGATTACTCTACAGAGTGAAAACATACAATCAGTTAACTCTCTATAACTCGCTAAAACCGAACTAAATTCGTTCTACCTTCCAAGTCGTGTGCTCACTAATTTACTCCCGAAAACTCCAACTCCCGATAACTCGAACTTCCAATAACTCGAACTCCCGATAACTCAAACTCCCGATAACTCGAACTCCTGACAACTCGAACTCCCGATAAATCGAACTCGCGATAAATCGAACTCCCGATAACTTTCAGTTTTGAAGCCCCGATAACTCGGACTCCCGATAACTCGAACTCCCGGTAACTCGAAACTCGAACTCCCGATAACTCGAACTCCCGATAACTCAAACTCCCGATAACTCGAACTCCCGATAACTCGAACTTCCAATAACTCGAACTTCCGATAACTCGAACTCCCGATAACTCGAACTCCCGATAACTCGAACTCGCGGTAACTCGAACTCCCGATAACTCGAACTCCCGATAACTCGAACTCCCGATAACTCGAACTCCCGATAACTCGAACTCCCGATAACTCGAAATCCCGATAACTCGAACTCCCGATAACTCGAACCTCCTGATTACTCGAACTAAGTTCGTTCTCCCTTCAAGTCATTTTCTCACTAATTTACTCCCGATAACGCGAACTAAATCCGTTCTCCCTTCAAGTCATTTTCCCACTTATTTACTCGCGATAACTCAAACCTCCCGATTACTCGAACTAAACTCGTTCTCCTTTCAAGTCATTTTCTCACTCATTTACTCGCGATAACTCAAACCTCCCGATTACTCGAACTAAATCCGTTCTCCCTTCAAGTCTTTTTCTCACTTATTTATTCTCGATAACTCGAATCGTTTTTTACATTTCCCTTGAAGGCTTAAATTTTCGAGAGTTAACTGATTATATTGTATAGTACTAATGTGAGTTTGCCAGTCAAACAACCATTCCGAATCGAAGTAAATCCGTTTTTTTTAAGGTGCCGGCATCTTTGTTACCACTGTTGTGGTTGGGGCGATTTCATTCACAGGACCATTCACCCTCACGTACCGCCCCTTCACTCGTGATGTGCTCTTCTACCTTGGAGCAGTGGCCTGGGCCTTCATCACATTCAACAAAGAGAACATAACCCTCTATGAAGCGATAGGTAAGCACACTGTGCTATCAGATACAGGCCGGGGGGAAGTTTGGTGCTTCACAGCTAGTTCGGGACGGTCCCGTCCGATCCCACAAAGAACTCGATACTTTGTGTGAAATATGTGACATCACACTGGGGATCACGTGTCAGATACAAAATAAAACAAACTCTTAGAATGCCATACAGCTTCAATTTTACGTTCGACCTTAAAGCCTTAGCTATACGGAGATGCAAGCCGTTGCAAGTCGGTGCAAGTTTTTACCTTCAAACTTGCGTACAACTTGCGCTTCGTTTCGCCACTGATCAAGAACTTGCATTGACTTAAGTTCAAATTTGATCCTGCTCAAAATCGATGCGAGTCAACGCAAGTCCACGCAAATCCTTGCAAGTTGATGCATGGCCAAACGAAACGCAAGTTGACTGACGCTAGCTTAAAACTTGCGCTGACTTGCATCGGCAGAGGTTAAACGTTGGGAAATCTTATGCAACAACGTCAAACGTTAAATATTAGGAAATCCTATATAACAGCGTCAGACGTTAAACGGCATTAGGAAATCCTATACAACAACGTCGGACATTAAACATTAGGAAATCCTATGCAACAACGTCAGACATTAAACATTAGGAAATCCTATGCAACAAAGTCGGACGTTTAACATTAGGAAATCCTATGCAACAAAGTCAGACGTTAAACATTAGGAAATTTTATCCTATGCAACAACGTCAGACGTTAAACATTGGGAAATCCTGTTTAACAACGTTAAACATAAGGAAATCCTATGCAACAACGTCGGACATTAAACATTAGGAAATCCTATGCAACAACGTTAAGCATTAGGAAATCCTATGCAACAACGTTAAACATTGGGAAATCCTATTCAACAACGTTGAACATAAGGAAATCCTATGCAACAACGTCGGACATTAAACATGAGGAAATCCTATGCAACAACGTTAAGCATTAGGAAATTCTATGCAACAACGTTAAACATTAGAAAATCCTATGCAACAACGTCAGACGTAAGAACGAACGTCCGACGAATAGTTTTAAACAACTTGCACGAGGTGTTTTGGACTCAATATAATCGTCTGTTGAACACAGTAACATTATATTTGCAGGTTATATCGTCTTGTACGTGGTGTATGTTCTCATGTAATTATCTATTGATTACTAACATTTTATCTGTAGGCTGTTCTCATATAATCATCTATTGATTACTAACATATCATCTGCAGGCTGTATCGTGCTGTACGTGGTGTACGTTCTTATATAATCATCTATTGATTACTAACATTTTATCTGCAGGCTATATCGTGCTGTACGTGGTGTATGTTCTCACAGTTGTGATTGGGAGATATGTTTATCAGCGCTGGAAATCAAGGCTACGTTTTCTTGGCAACAACAGGTATCTTTGTGCAGGTATGCTTTCACTTTATATACCAACGATTTGTGGTCTGCGGTCACCCGTCTCTACTGACAGGTTTATGTTTGTATATGGGGATCGTGCACGTAGCAGCTGTACTAGGGATGTCAAGGGTCTAGAGTGGCCCAGCTTATTGCCAGTCCCTCTCATGATGAGTTAACAAGAGAAAAAGTTTCTCTCAGAAGCGTTCAACTTTAGGCATATGTTACATTAAAAGTTAGTATTAAAGATATAACAATATGCTTTTTGATAGCCTTGTTTATATCCAGGGGCGGATTTAGGGGAGGGGCCCCCCCTTTCGCAATTTTGAAAATATTTTTTTTAAAAATCACTGAAAAAATGGTGTTTTGGAGCACAGATGCGTTTCGCCCCCT